>APFE031567395.1:29514-54182 GCA_000404065.3 Pinus taeda | reverse complement strand
CCATGAGGACAATAACTTAGCTCTATAAATTTTTTCTTTCATTCATGCTAATGTTATTCAATGCCCGTGTGAATGATGAATTTAATTCATTATTGCTTTAGTGGTTGTGTGTGGACAGGCTATGTCATGACGGGCAACAGTTCATATTAATTCCGTTTACACGAATTGGTTCTTGCCGAACACGCACATATCGCATCAATGAAGGTGATGGTAATTGTAGATAATTTAGAAAATAATTATGTTCCCGTTTTCAATGTCAGTTACCATGTATCCCCTGCCAATTTTTTGCTGACTACCTGGATGTTTTGAGAGTATAATATTTCAGACCATCTGCGTCTTTCGAGAGTCTAATAGGTGGGTCAGATAAGTTGTCCCCACTCGAAAGCTTTTCCGGATCTTTTGAGACTAATATTTCAGATTATCTGGATTTTTTACCTACTGTAAAGCTTTTCCGGATATTTTGAGAGTAATTTTTTAGATTATCTGGAATTTTTGAATTTGGATCTTTCGAGAGTCTAACAGGTGAGTCAGACAAGTTGTCCCCACTCTAAAGGTTTTCCGGATCTTTTGAGAGTAATATTTCAGATTATCTGGATTTTTTTGACCTACTGTAAAGCTTTTCCGGATCTTTTGAGTAATTTTTCAGATTATTTGGAAATTTTGACAGTCTAATGGTAAATTTTTTTTTATTATTAGGAGTTTTTGACAGTCTGATAGTAATTTTTCACATTATCTGGGTTTTCTTGACAGTCCAATAGGTGGTGAGGTATGAGGTATGATGACTATGTTAAGCTATTTCATTTATAATACAAAATGATTAGGCTTACTTAATAATTAATATTGAAAATTAAAATATATAATTAACAGTGTTGTGTTATGAGATAATTGAATGGTTGATTACTGCATAATATTGAGTATACATTATATTTATATAAAGTAATTAGTTCGCTTAATAAAAAATTATAAATTAAAACAAAATTATGGGAAAATTTTCCTTATTAAATAGGATTTATATTGTTCATAAATAAAATTTCTTAATTAGTTTGAATAACGAATTAGGCGAGTTGTAAAGAACGTGAAAATATCGTTTTCCGTTGACCCTTCTATATTAAATAATCCATGTTTAAATTGTACCTCGATATTTATGTATCGTAATATTCAGAATATCTGGAATCGTTTCGATTTTATATGTTTTCTTTTTTGTTTTTATTATATCATTACAATAACCGACTATAAAGCTTTTCCTTTTTCGGATAATACAGATCTTTTGACAATATAACGGGTGGGTCAGATAGGATGGCCCCAGTGTAAAAGTTTTTCTTTTTCAGACTATATGGATCTTTTCTTTGAACCAGTGGTTCACATGTCCCATTCCGTTTTTGAAAGTAGATGAACTAATAAAAAAAGTATGATTATGGATCCTATGTCTATGTCAATCTCTTCTGCACTTTACTTTGTGAGTTTACCGTACAATCTATTTTAAATAGGCAGGTAAAGTTGTCCTCTCTCATCTTACTTTCGGTATGGGATATCAAGCATTTAAAGTGTGATGCTCTTTAAAAATTTTGGCTAGAATTAAGGTGAAATTAATTTAGCATTCTAAACATTCCTTCTCAATGGAGTATTACTATCAAACACTATAAAGGATTTGACCAATCATAAAACGACCTAAGTTTATCATATTTTTGAAAGAATAATAGAAACTTGGAAAAAAAATAAAAAAAGAGCTATCTTCCATTAATTAATAAATAAATAAGTGAAAAAAATATTGACGAGTATAATTAAGTCGTGTGATTAAGTCCAGTAAGTCGCGGTTCAGCGATCACTATAACGTAGCTCTGTAAATTTTTTCATTCATTCATGCTAATTTCATTCAATGCCCGTGTGAATGATGAATTTAATTCATTATTGTTTTACTGGTTGTGTGTGGGTGTGAACAGGCTATGTCATGACGGGCAGCGGTTCATATTAATTTAGGCGTACTTTTTAGTGTGTTTTTCAAATCTTTTCTTTAACAACACTGTTAATTATCTAATATATATACTATAACCTTACTTGAAATATTATATTTCTTTTGCATTTTTTACAGTAATTTATTAATTAATTTATGTGTTAAAATAATTATACATTGCTTTAATGGTTAAGGATGTAGTATATTTAAAACCGCAAAAAAAATTGAAGTCTCTGGATATAATATTGAATTGACTCCATCCTAGTCATATCACAAATTCTAGTTAATACCGATTCGTTAATCAATAAGTTTGAATTACTTAATTCTTTTATATTATATTTTTACAAATATACACTTTACCTTTTCTTCTCATGCTATTTAAAAAATCATATAAGTTTTTTTCTTCTCATGCTATTTAAAAAATCATATATTAAAAACATGTAAAACTTAAATCTCAATATAAACATTTCAATAGAATGAAACAGAATACTTTTATTAACATAAAATGTTTACATAAACAATACTCTAATCTAAACATTTCAATTACTACATAAAACTTTTCCAACTTTCAATTATGAAAAATAAAACCTTAACATTCGTCTCCTTGCTGCTGGAGGCTGAATTGGAAGCCCAAAAGCAAAAATCTTCGAAATGGAGTAGTTGTTGAAAATATTACCTGAATTTGCAAAATCTGCTAATTTCTTGATCTTTTCAAATCCGCTCTAAGGGCTTGCTTTAGGTTGTTGTTAAGAGATGGGGGAATTCATTCATTCTATTGATCAAACTTGGGCACTCGATTCAACCTAGATAGCTGGATTAATGCTATCGGAGAACTAAACCACCGCTCGCTGGGTCAGATGCACAAACTGCTTTCGCATCGAACTCGCGGCACACGTCTGCCTCATGCGATGTCTCACAAGCATGAAAGCCACGTGTTGCTTGCTATTTGTTGTGGCAGACCACGACAGGGACTACCGCCACGGTGGGGACTACCGCCATGGCAGTGGCTCCCTTGTTTTATATATAAAAAGGATTGCCAACAGCAGAGATGGAATAAAGGTGGACAAAAATGTGTATAGTGTGAGTAATAAAGCAAATTCAAGAACATATTATAATGTGATTCACAATATTGTATTTGTAAACAAACTATGTCTTGTTTTAATTTGATATATTCATTCCTAAAGAATAAGTACATGGTATCTCTAGTGTATTGTACATATTCGCATTTATGTAATATGTAAAGGGTATATCATCATAAAATGCAGAGAGGTATGCATGCCTCTTCGTTACATGTTTTTAATGATTTAGATAATTTTTTAGTTTATTTTGGTAATTTTTTGTTAATGAATTAGATAATTTTTTAGTTTATTTTGGTAATTTTTGTTACGGAGTTTATTAACATTTGGAGTGTGCTATATGTTGATATTTGGTTGGATATTATGGTATGTGAAGTTTTATATTTAATGGGAGTTTGTCAAAAAGTTGAGTGAACCATATGTACAAAGGACATTCTAGTAAATTGGTGGTTGCAGTAGTGAGACATCCATGCATTCAAATAGATGGTGTTGTTCATTTATATGGATGTTCACAAGTTCATGACATTTGAATGATTGAGGTACAAGACGAAAATGTCAAGGTAGACCAAATATAAAATTTCCTGATTTAGGAGGTTCTTCGACTCATAATGGAACATCTGTTGTAGAGGGGAAGACATTAAAGAACATAACATATGAATATTATGACAAGTAATCATTAAGGAGGATGGTTGGAGCATGTAACTCCTACTAGTCTTAGGTGTGATCATGTTTATGGATTGTTGAATATTATTGGTTATTATTAGATAGAGTGTGTCTCTACAAGGCTTTGTTTCATAGTCTTTAGGAGGTTGTTAGGACTAGTTTGATTTGCAAGATTCTCTCATAATAGATAGTTCCTAAATTGGTCTGTGGTTGAGATATTAACTGAACCAATATATTGTGTCTAAGAGAGGGTGCCTATATTGAAACAACAAACATATATTTGTATATACATTATTACATTGTTTAATAAAATGCTCAAGCATAATTCTGATGTGTAATAATGTCTATTCTCCCATTTTTTTGGTCATCTAACCCATAAGGAATTTGAACAAGTGACTCGATATATCCTCTACGCATATTATAAGAACACTTAATTAATAAAAGAAATGACACAAGAAACAAAAGAAAGAACACCCAAGATTCACATGGTAAAACCCCAATCGGGGAAACCTCTGCATGAAAGTAATAACATCTTTATTATCTTGAAAAATCCGCATTTTTACATAGAGAACATTCACAAATTTTACAATGATAAAACTACCATATGTGTGTGTTTGTGTGTGTGTTCAACATGGGATTCCATAACCTTTATTATATACCAAGATATATGGATGAATTACATCCCAATAATACACGCGTGATAATGTAATTTCAATTCTTTATATAATAAATTATTACAATGAGATTTTACTCCATGATGAATGTGGGATATACCTCTTTTACATAAGATTAAAGTTTCTTCTCACATAAAGTAGACATTATTACCTTCCAAAAGGACATATTTTAACAAAGTGAAGAAAAGATATTGTAGTGGTGAAACCAAAAATGCTTTTGTTACAAATCTGGTAGTGGGCTTAGTGATGGGTTGAATCAATAAGTTCACTCCTTATAAGCCTAAGTGACTTTCTGAGTATAATTAACTCTTACAAATTGAAGAGGATTTGGGTTGAAAAAGATTTATGTAGCCACAAGGTTTTGCAAGCCTATAGATCCATACTAAATAAGAATGTTTATTTAGCATTTTCAAGAATGTTTTACATGATTTTGGTTGGAGAATATATTGAAGAATACGACATATTAGCTATAGGAAGAAAAATTGGTTGAGGAAACAAGTGGATAGTGTGGTTTGTCCCTAATTTGTTTATGACTTTTTTCATTTCTAGTTTTTAAGAGAGTAAGTGAACTGCTTCTGAAGGAAAAGGTGACAATGACTTGAAAGATCATATTTCATTGTAACATTAGAAAGAAACAACAAGGTGTTGGTTGCACATGTGGGTGCACAAAATCTGAATTTCCAATTGAATAGACATTAGAGAAGAAACCTTGCAGATAGGTTGATAGGCGATGGCTAGTCTATTAGTAGTTATGACAATATGTGGGCCAGATGGTGAAAATAATTCTATACTTTGGTAGTGCAAGAACTTATTTTATAATGTTTTATGTTCTTGGAATATTAGATGAATGAATTGAACCTTGTTTATCCTAGCTAACTCAAGATGAGTATAGTTATTTTCTTAGAATTAAATACTCTAACAAACAACATGGAAGTATAGAGATCCAAAATTGAATTAAGATGTTGAATATGTAGACAAAGATGCCTATAATGTGGGCAATTGTAAAGGAGGAAGATGGTATTCATGTCATGTGTCATTATCTCTTGTTGGTAATTTGTAATGTTGCAAATATCATTCTTTAGTCTACTTGGTAAAGAAGTGTGTTATAGCCAAAACAAATTTTAGCAACGTGTTTTTCTCCATGAAATATTTTTCAAATTATGCACTATAATCCTCATTGGCAAGTGCAACGAATGTAAGAATGACATGGATAAATCTTGTATCTAGACTATTTTCTAAGTTATTAGATAACTAATGAGTATAGTGGATGGAACCCATGTATCTTAGTTGATGGAAGTATGTCCAAATTCCATAGGATGGTTAGTTACTTAGTCTTCATGGTTAGATTGATGTTAGGCCTTGAAGTACAATAGGTTTCTAGTTATTTTGATGTACCAAAGGTAGTATTGGTTTCCAACTGGTATGTGTTTGATATGACCTTTCTATTGGTGAATAGATGAGCATGGACTTCTTGAGACAAAAGCAAGTTACATTATTTTTTCTTGAAAATCCTAAGATTGATTGCAAAGTTAATTTTTAAAGTGGAATGATGAGTTTGTAGTAGGGCGGACGAAGGATTTGGATACAACAGAGAGGAAAAACTGGTGAATTTTTTTGTGAAAGTGTTATAGAAATCTTATGGCAGTGGAAAAGATGGAATAAAGGTGGAAAAAATTGTGTGAGTTGTGACTAATAAAGCATACTCAATATCATATTATAATGTGATTCAGACTATTTTATTTGTAAGATGGTCTATATGTCATGTTTTTATTCAATATATTGATCTTTGAATAATTATGTACTTGGTATCTCTATGGGATGGAATGTGTTGTGTGTACCCATATTTATGTAAATTGTAAAGGGTATATTGTCATAAGACCTAGAGAGGTATGCGTACCCATTTGTCATGTGTCCCAGATAGCATAGATAACTTGTCTAGTTTAACTGAGTAACATATGTTAGGGAGTTATTTAACACTACTGGGCCATGTGTTGGTTGGATGCTCTATGAGTGGACCATATTTGTGGTAGACTCTGGAAGGTGAAATTTTATGTTCACGAGGAGTTCATCAAGAATTCAAATGAACCATATACACAAAGGACATCATAGTAAACTGGTGGTTGCAGCATTTAGGTACCCATGCATTTCCATGGATGGTTGTTCCTTTATATGGATGTCAACAAGGTGGTGACGTTTGAATGATATAGGTACTAGATGAAAGTGCCATGATGGACCAAATATAGAATTTGTTGATTAGGAGGTTCTTTGATTCATAGTTGAACATTTGTTATAGAGATGAAGATGTTGAAGACCTAAACATATGAATATTATGACAAATAATCGTTAAGGAAGAGTGTTGGAGCATGTAACTCCTACTTGTCTTAGGAATGATCATGTTTATGGATTGTTGAAGATTATTGGTCATTATTAGGTAGAGTTTGTCTCTACATGAGCTTGGTTTGCAGTCTTTAGGAGGTTGTTAGGACTAGTAGAGATTTGAGAGGAGGTTGTTAGAAATAGTTGGATTTGAGAGATTCTCTCCAACTAGATGGTGCTTGTATTGGTGTGTGATTGAGATGTTCAGTCAACTAATAAATTATGCATCTAAGATAGAGTGAGGTTGCTAGGCCTAGAGATATTCCATTCTTCCATATTTTTTTAGTTAACAAAATAGGGGATTTGAACTAGTAAATTATCACAAGAAGTGCCTTAGGAATACACCCATACACCATTAATCTAAAACCCATAAACTTATTTTCCCCATTTTAATAAAAAATATATAAATTACTATGTATAAAATTATGAAGTATTACTACATTTTATTCCACATTCAAACATTATCTCCCCCCTCTAGCTGTGATATTGAATATATCCACTAGGTTGGACAGGCTAATTCCTTCCACGAAGTAGTCTTTAAGTTCAACGTTTTGGAGTTTATGGTGAATCTCTATGTTGGAAGTAATGCTTCCATGTCATGTGTAGTTATCATTGTGTGTCCCTAGGAATCAGTCTAGAAGTTGTTGATTCTTATGTTATGAGTTGGAATCATGATCTAGATGTGTCGAAGTTACTATGTTATGTCCTTTATATTTATATCTCTTGTAATCAATGAAAAATATCAGAGTGTGTTTTGGTGTTGTTTCTAATCGCTCTCTCTGATCTCTCCCTCATTTATAATATGGTATCAGAGCCAATGAGGATCAAGATCTTGGATTTATGTGGAGTGATCAATTAAACAACATGTGCATGGTTTGTTGTGTCAAGGTATCTTTTTTGGAAAGATTTTTGGAACAATCATTAATTGGTTTAACGCTAAATCTGAGTGTTGTGAGGAGCCAACACAATGGTGCAAAGTTGTTCATGTTAAAAGTTGCAGATCTGCTTAAAGTTTCCACCCTAACATAAAAAGGACAAAGATCTCCACAGGATTCAATATCCAAGGGTTCCACCATCGACAAAGTCATAGATCCTCGTTGTGGCACATTTTTTTTGGGTCTCCTCGCTGTGATTTTCACCGCATGAGGATTTGTACCATGCAATTGGTGTTTGAGGAGCAGTAGATTATAGACAACGTGAAGGCATAACAAATAGCCTAAGATATAGCATGTCATCGTTGTTAGACTTTGAGGATCAAACTTTGATGTGGGACAATGCAATTGAACATTGTTGAACACTGCGATGTAGTTAAACACTGTTGTGCTTTGTTGGCTATTGTTGTTGCAAGTATAGATATCTGTTGTGTTGATGGGTGGCGTACTTGTTAGAGGTGTTAAGGGAAGCTCCATGGGTGGAAGAGCTCACATTCATCAGATCAGATCGACTGAGGGAATTTGTGTGTTGCAAACTAAATTACAGTAAGAGTCAAGTTGTTTATAATAGCATGGGAAAATCGACGTGCTTAGCCTCAATGGCAAAGTTTCACACACAAGCAGAATATTTTATTGTTGCAACGCCTAAGCCAACAATGATTAAATCTTCTGCAACGTCTCCACCAACCTCCTTCCCTTCTGATGTTGCCAAAACTCCTTCATTTTGTGGCACTTATTACAACCACAGGTTCCATGTTTAAGCAACAATGTTCCTATTATCGTGGTCTCATTAGGAGTACACAAGGTGATGGGTATTGCATTAATAACTTCGATCACTATTGGATGAAAGCCATCAATACAACAGTTGAGGGCGGAGGATAGATGTTACTTAATGCATTATTTGATTGTGAATTTTCTAGGTTCCTGAAAATTTCCAACAATTGTGGGAAGAGTTTGAGTTTAGTGGAGAATGGTTAATTGGTTTTGATGTCAAGAGGTAGATTTTCTTTTAGGTTGTTTGTTTGTTTGTTTGTTTGTGCAAGACTGTAGTGAGAGGATATATTTGTATATAAATAATGCAGGATTATTATTATTATATTATTAAAAAAAATGTGAGAGATGGTGTTGGTGTTTGTGTTTTTATTGGTTATTAAAAGGGTTGATGGTTCTTAAATTGGAAGTCCCGGTGTCTAAAACACCAATTCTTGTGTGTTTTTATTAGTTATAAAAAGGGTTGGTGGTTCTCAAACAAGAAACCCTAGTGTCTGAAACAACGATTTTTGTAAGGTCAAGTTGTTTGATCAACTTTTTATCACATTCGGTATCCAGACCTCCATTCTAGCAACTAACGGATTACCGAAAACAAAATATCTGACAAATGGTGGTTGGTCCATAAGATGGTTCATTACTTGACAACTCTTATTGCGGAAGCCCCGACGAGCTGAGTTGTCAATACTGTTGATCTTGCAAAGTTCGTCAACAATGGTCAGAGGCGGTTACATTTTAAATGGAGGTCAAGTGACAGCTGGAAGATGTGGTCGTGAAAGCGCAATGTTTACGAGATTCCAGAGTGGATGTGGGTGCTAATGAAGTCCAATCAGACAAAGATTTATTTATTGTTGTAATGTGTGTTTTTAAAGTTATCCATTTAAGCATTAAGGGAGGGTGTTGGAAGTAATGCTTCCATGTCATGTGTACTTGTCATTGTGACTCCTTATGCATCAACCTAGAAGTTGTTGATTCCTATGCTATGAGCTGAAATAATGATCTAGATGTGTCGAAGTCTATGTGTTATGTCCTTTGTATTTGTATCTCTTTCGATCAATGAAAAATATCATAGTGTGTTTTGGTGTTGTGTGTAATCGGTCTCACTGATCTCTCTCTCATTTCTAATATTCTAGTGAGAATATGACAAAAACAATTCTGTCAAATCTTGATTTATGTTGTTTAAACTGGTTTTTTGATTGCATATATGCATTCGCTGCCTTAAAAATCAATGGGGCACTTCCATTATGAAAATTCTACATGTCAAACTTGTGATTTCAATGAATCCCTACCGAATAATAAACAAATTAAATTAGAACATAAACCATAAAACTTTCCAAAAAATCACACTTAAAAACTATTTATTACTTCCACCTCCTTTCTATATTACCATGAAAATGGTAAACACTAAATAAGCACGTAATATCTTCAAAGCTAACAAAGCATTAGTCAACATCGTTTATTCAAGTCTAACACATCCACAAAAGATGGTAAACCCCAAGTGGGCATGTCTTATTTTCAAGTATAACAAAGCATTATTCAATATCATATTTTCAAGTCTAACAAATCATTACTCAACGACGTACACGCTTTAGGTTTTCTTTCATTCTTTTAAGTTTTAGGTTATTATTCGTTTCAATGTTTTATTTATAATTATTAATAAAAATATTGTTTTTTTCAATTATAATTTAAATATATAAATAAATTTAATAGTGTATAAATTTAACCATTAAATTCACACTTTCAATAATTTTAATAAAATTTCACATAAATTTAATTAAAATATATAAAATCTATATTATTAGTTAACAAACAGTAACATCTATTCTGTATGTTGCTCCCACCACTCCATCAATCGTAAGCGATACATTAAATAACCTTTCCAATTCAGATTAAAAAAAAATGATAAAGATGAAGTATGAAGTACTACTTTCATTTGGAATATTGAAGTGATAAGTTTTAATTTGAAAATAGCCATAAAGATTAAAAAACCAGATTTCCATCCCAGTGTTTCCGTGATGGCCTAATTATTAATTATTAATAATGAGTAATAATTAAAGTAAGTAGTAGGGAGTCTACGGAGGTAGGTGAGTTGGTAATTACAATGCAGTGAAGTTTGTTAAAAAGGCGGGCTCCGTACTGACGGTCACGAGTTCAAATCCCCTAGACTTACCCTGGCACTGTCTAGAGGGGCGGGCACAGCTCCTAGTGGTTATAGAGGTAGTAGTCAGAATCAACCCCGTGTAACGCGAATGGAGACACTGCCTCTGTGGTCGATTCCATTGTAATAAAAAAAAAGTAAGTAGTAATGAATTATGGAAAGTCGAGACACTACCTCTGTTGCCGATTCCATTGTAATAAAAAAAAAGTAAGTAGTAATGAATTATGGAAAATTTTATGAGATTATTAAATGGTAGTGAATTATGGAAATTTCTATGGAATTTTAATAAAATTTAGTAGAAAATTTTTGTAAAATTAAATTATAGTTGTCAAGTTTTAAGATTTGAATGTGTTGAAGTCATTTCCACTGTAAAAAAAATATGATTTAAACATTTTTATTTAATTTTATTTGATTTTGTCAAATTCTACTGATTTTTAGCTTCTATGCAAACACCTTAAAATAATTTACATTCATTATCAAGTAATTCAAAAGATTTATCTCTTAAAATACAAAAATTTAAACTTCAACCCATTAATCTTTCTCAATATTTGATAAATCCAAAATTAAGTATTCCATTTTAAATTTGAAACGAAAATCCAAGTGGACCGTATCAAATGATTAAAAGATTCCGGGAGATTTTGAATTGATTTAAAAACACTTCAAATTATAAACTCCTTCAAACTACTCCTTGAAACTTTAGAGAAAAGAAACCATTTTAAATTAATTTGATCCTAGGCAGCATTGTGAAAGTATGGCATATATGCTAAAGTAACTACGGTCTTTTAGATATTTCGTACTTCACAACAAAACAAGAAGTTCCTACCCGTTTCTACGCAAAGCAGAAGATTCCTTGACCTGCCACGAAGTTCATGTAAATACAGGACCTGGGAAGGAATGTGGAAAGGTATCTGATTTCCACTTTTATACTTTGAAAAAGTTATTACTCCGGAATCATTATTGCAGCACCAAATATCAAAACCAACGTATAATGAAATGAACTCCATACATTTTCTTTTATAATTCTCACAAGCCACAATATCTTCCCGGGGAATGATGATTGAAAAGGGAATTAATTCTTTGATCGTTTAGAGCATGGTATAAATTGGGAATAATGAATACAGAACCCCCTTTTTTTTCGAAATAAAGCGATGATGAGAAAGTTCTTCCTATCGTGAAGACATATATACACTTTCCAACAATAATTACTAAAAATATTGAACCAGAGACGTCAAAAAAGGACTTCACTCTAAACCTATCATTACGCAATTGTATCATAAAATAGTGTAACCTTAATCAAGGAATAAAAAGTTGGTTCCGACTCTCACTCTATGTACAAACTCAGCATTAAAGTGAATTAGCATTTTCAAAGATAGGTAGTTTAAAGTATATATACTTTGTATTCATTTTTTTAGTTTTCAAATAATTATTTTGAGAGTTTTGAAGATTCAGTGATATAATATAAATGTCACAAAGGAAACCTAGGAAAGTCAAAAGGGGTTGGCTATGGAATGGGAAGAACGAGAAGTATGTTATCGAGTTGAATTTTTCTTTCAACTTGCAATGGGTGATGCCTTGACCTAGGACTTTACTCTTATATAGCCCACACTGTCAAGAGACATCGCTGCTAGAAGGAAGGTCATCGCTGCTCTAGTTGGTCCTTGCCTTCAGGTCATTTATGAGAAAAGCCCCCTGCCAGAGGCACCTTCTTCCTCTGTCATCTATGCTAGAGTTGTAGAGTAAGGCCTTAGAGACATCCTACCTCCGTCATCTATGCTAGAGTTGTAGAGTAAGGCCTTAGAGACATCCTACCTCTGTTATCTATGCTAGAGTTGTAAAGTAAGGCCTTAGAGACATCCTAAAGAGTCTATGCAATCACTACTACTTTAATCACCACTATAAGCTTCTATCTCTGTAGAGTTAGAACTATTATTAGCAGTTTATCTTTTTATTATGGCTACTTACAAGGTAGTAACAAATAATTATGGCATTCCTTAACCAAAAAAGAATTCACCAATATACGTATTTGGACTTTGATCCAAAAGAAGTTGTCTCACCATGATCTTGACCTTTCATGATTAGTCTTTTATGTCTTTGAGAAACACATGCAATTTTGAACTAGCCATAAACCTTTCTTCAATTTCCTTCTAGTTTAGACATATCCCCTCATACTTCGTTTTGTGATGGTTGCTTCTTTGGCTCATTGTCTTAGTAAGCCTTTAAACTCTTGCTAACACTAATATTCTTTATCCTAGTCTCGAGATAGAGGGATTTAAGTTTTAATGTTGGCTTTGTCAATGGTGCTCACCTCAAACAATGCCAACTCACCCTATAAATAATTACGCAAGCTTCCAATGTATTTTGCTAAAAGACTAGATGAATTCTCTGCATTACCCATCTAAATGGCATGTTGTCTTAGCTGATTAGTATGTTCTTGTACATTATGATCCTTGCATGCAATCCACGTGGTTGTATGGGTTATGTCCTTATATGCAATCTACATGGTTGTATGGGTTATGAAGCTAGCTTAGTTCAACGCCACTCGACTTACTAGGAGAGGACTGTTAGTCTAGTCCAATGATGGCAGGAGAAATCGGCTTTGTGACAACTCAAGAGGGGAGAGATTCACTTACTCTGAGTTGATCATCGGGGGGAATAGGGGTGATGTTCATAATGTTCTTCAAACCATAGTTACCATGTTCGAATTCAAATTTGAATTCAATTCGGTACGAAAAAAAAAAAAAATAAAATAATAAATAAAATAAAATAAAAATTAAAAAAATAAATACATAAATAAATAAAAAAATAAATTAAAAGAATAAAATTAAAAAATCAATAAAAAATAAATAAATAAATAAATAAATAAAAAAATAAAATAAAAATTGGTTACTTAAAATTCAAAAACCATATTTACCAAGTTCCGATTTTAATTCGAATTCGATTCGGCACGGAAAAAATTCGGTTGCTTAAAATTCAATACCAAAAATTTGGCAGTATACCTTTTATTCCAATATTTTAAATCATTTAAATGTACAATTATAACATTGAAAACAACAAAAAATATTTTAAAATTGTTTCAATTATAAATAATACAAATAAAATTATATATTGGACCAATTAGCTTAGTTTTATATTTAGAATAGCAAGTAAAATAGTAAGTTATAAGAATTTTTGTACCGATTCATTCACTCACTTGCACCATAAATTATGATACTTAATATAGAGTGAATTTCCAAGGAATTATATATTACAATGAACCACATAAATTCCACGTTATTAAGAATTTTATGTTCATAATGCAATGGTATATTTTTTTTTGGTCAAGTATGAATGGAGCCTTCTATTAATCGAACTAGTACATTACATATGTTACAGGGTAAACCAAAATCCCTTTCCTTTACCAAAACTTGATCCAGAGGCCTACAGGTTATGGCCCACAAAACCTATTGGAAGCGTTAATGGCATTAAACCTTTAAAACTTGAAACCATTCACTCTATCGGAAAATATGGATTACACAGAAACCTGACCCGCAACACTTAAGGTCATACTTCAAACATTTTACACCCACAGCCATAAATATCGGCAGGTCCGCATTTCCGGTCGATCGCCTTCCCACTGCACTCTCCGAACACCGATCTCCGATTGGCCTGATCCCAACCGTCCAACTTTATCAATGATCCAATGGCTATCGGCGAATCGCAATCCAACTCCTTCTTCTTCCACCGATTGCCGATTAGACAACTTGCACGACTTAACCTCCACCGTTGATTACACTTCGTGGATACAATGGTCCATGACGATTTTGGGCAGACAAGTAGCACAAGGATTAACCGCCCGAAACAGCAGTTTCCTCTCTCCTCCTTGCTGCTACGTGTCGCTTGATGAGTGGAATCAGAGGACTTCCTTGAAAAAACGGTTACCACTTGGACCCCGCCCAAAATACCACTTATGGTTCGAGAAACCACTTCTCTCGCGAGTTAACTTTCGTGTTCTTCCACCATGCGATGACCGTTGATCTATCCCATCGGACAGTTCTCATTCCTTTCTGCCAATGCTGCTGATCTTCTGCTTAACAATGGATTTATGCTTAAACCCCAGTTTCTCTGCCATACTCCTTTTAAAACATAGACACTCATTTATAACAATATTTCATTAATCATAGGATCGCCATCGATCCTTACAGTGATCGATCGCTGATCAAACCTGCAACATTTCCAGAATCGGTCCTCACGCAAAAACAATTTGCGAACTGCTGCCACATAACTGGCAAACAATTTAGGCTTCCCTATCCTCCCTCCTGTCTCCTGAGCCTCCTCAATCCATCCTGTCATTCCATCGATCCCTATCTTTGGCAGCCTGACAGAGACAATCCTCTAACAGTTTGCCTAGTGGTAACAACTCCCAAACATACTGAGTGTCCATTTCCTTATTGATCACTCCTTCATTCACCAAACAATCAGCTAACATGTTAACTTTTCTTTTCACATGGACAAAGCTTACAGTTCTTAGGGTTTGCAAGTGACTATAGATAAGATGAAAGACCTGCAATAGTCTCCAGAGTTTTGACACATTATCCAGTGATGTACCATTGCGTATTTTCTTGGTCACTCTAATAATCAATTTTGAATCTGCTTCAATGATGACATTGTGTGAATTTGATTCCACCAAGATTTCCAAGCATTGCTCTATGGCCATGAGTTCCACCATATTATTAGTGGCCTTCTCTAAGTGGCCATGAAAGATCTTCTTTATTTGACCCTGTTCATCTCTTATAACACCCCCAAAACCAGCTAACCCTGGATTTCCCTTAGATGCTCCATCTATGTTGACCTTTAAGAAGCCATGTGGAGAAGGCTTCCAAATATTTATATCTGCATTTGTTTGGCACACACCTTTGATTATGCCTTGTGGGCCTATAGACTAGAGACCCAAATGCAATAGAATACATGCATCTTGGGGCAGGGGAGGGTCCTTAAAGAGTTTTCTTAACAAGCTGCTGACTGTGTCTTTGAGCTGCCTTAAAATTTGGTCAATTATATGTTGGGGCCTGCTTGCTTTGTTCTTGAAGATTCGATTATTGTGTTCTTTCCAAACATTCCAGATGACAAATCCTTGAACCAGAGTCCAAGCTTTATTAATGATTTCATTCCCTGAGAAACTTTTCCTCCAATTCTTCAAAGTGTTGGAGATGTTGAGCCTGTCCCTATCAGTGTGCCTAAAGATTGAGGCCACCCATTCCCACGCGGTAGAGGTGAAAGGGCAGAGGTTGAGAAGGTGATCCATCATCTCCTCTTGTGAGCCACAAAGGAAACATTTGGAAGGTCCAGTGAAGCCCTTTTTCAGGAGGTTCTCCTATGTTAAAATTTCCTTTGATGAACTAGCCAAATAAATAACTTTATTTTCATCCAGTGGGGGTTTTGTCAAATATTCTTCCAAACTTGATCAGGGTTTAGGTAGTTGAATCCTGTTACTACCTGTTTAGCTTCTTTGAGGTTAAAGTTTCCTTCGATGTTCTTTCCCCATCTTAGTTGATCAGGCAAGGAGGATAATAGAATCCTCCTATGCTCTAGATCCTAAGCAAGAGAGTCTGCCTGGGCCTTCAGGGAGCTCTCCTCACTGCGGCCTAGATCCTTCCAAATTCTCCATTTTCCATTGTTCCTTACCTAGTCTCAGAAGTATATTACCATAAGTAGGCCTTTGTTGTCTGTGTCATTTTTGAGAGCTGCTAATTCCTCCTTGTACAAGTTGGGTTCCTATTGCCCGTTATCCTCCCAAAATCGTGTTAGGTTCCCAACTTGAATCTCCTAGAAGCTATGTTGCTGAACAATGCCTTTATTTTCCCAGGCAAGTTTCCAAATGTGGGAGCCCTTAATATGCCCTGAAATTCTAATATGATCCTTCTCCTACCAATTCTCGGCATATTTTTGTTTCGAAAGCTTGCCCCAGGGAGTTTCCGATTCCTTGATCCACCTCCACCAGAGTTTAACTCCCGAAACTCTATTGAGGGTTTCAGGATCATGAAGCCCCAAGCCACCATGGCTCTTCGATTTGCAGTGTTGAAAATGGCATCAAGAAATGCTAAAAATAGAAGTGCTAAAAATAGCGCTGCTAAAAATAGCAGTTTGGGTACCAGTGTTGGATTAGGCAACAAGGAATGAAAAATGGAAGTGCTAAAAATTGAGTTTCTATTTTTAGTAGTTCGGGATGGATTCCTATTTTTAGTCAGTCCCTAGACTAAAATAGGAAGTCAAATTCGAATTTGAACTTAACAGTTGTTTGAAAATAAATTAATTAATTCACCATGAGTTAATTAGTTGTGAAAAATCAAACATGAAGTCTAAGTGAGGACATGCAACAGTTTCTCTATTAATTGAGGAATTCATCCATCAATTAAAGAGATAAGGATGAGTTCTAATTTTACTAGTAATTAGTTGGCTCAGTTAACTGACTCAAGTCCAGTTATAATTGATTTAAACAGTTTGTTTAAATAAATGTGAGTTCAGTTAGTTAATGCTTGCATGCATGTAATTGTTGCACTTCAGATAATTGAATATTCTCTCATAAATAACTCATGCATGTCAATTTAGAGAAAGACCCAGTTGAGATCAGAGGAGGCACAGTGTACTATCAGTTGGATGGATTTTTCCTATAAAGGAAAATCATCCAAGTAGAAGGATTAAGGTTCCTTGAGGATTGTGCAGTTTTACAGGGTGTGAGATTAGTGTGAGAGATCAGTGTTACACTTGGTAATAGGAGGATCACCTAAGGAAAACTACGCAAGGAAATAGGAGGCTTGGAGGGCAGATGAGAACGCTTAGGAGAAGTCTTGATTGCCTCTGAGCATCCAGGGGGATTGCACTGAGGGCTGGCAAGCTGTGAGAGCTATGGCTTTGTGTAATCCTGATGTATTTCCACCTTCATCTGTGAAGATTGTACTGAGAGCTAGCTAACTGTGTGAGAGCTAAGACTTTATATAAATCCTATGTATGATAATGTAAAGTTGGGGTTTTAGGCTGAGGCTTTCCCCGGTTATATATTTTTTGTTATGTGTGATTGATTTCTCCATATCAGTTATATGTGTTCTTATTGATGTTGCTCACGTTCAATTAAGCTTCCGTAAAGTTTATGGTAGATGTAGATCTAATATTATGCTTTAGTATATTGCATATATCAGTTTGATCTGCAGGTGAAATTTCTACATGGTATTGGAGCTAGTTGATTTGTAGAAAAATTTCTACATGGTATCAGAGCAAAGGTGATCAAAGGAGAGAACCATATACTGAGAGGAGATTTCAAAGTTTTGAGTTTTGGGCTGAGAGTTTTCATAGAAGATTTGAAAATTTTTGTATACCATATACTGAGAGGAGATTTCAAAGTTTTGAGTTTTGGGCTGAGAGTTTACATAGAAGATCTGAAAAATTTTGTACAAAATTTTCAGAAAGAAATAGGAGATTTGGATTCCTTGTGGAAAAAGACCCAAATTCAAAAAAAAAAAAAAACGGTTGAATTGGAGTTCGGATGAGGGATATATCGCTGATTTAAAATCAGCTCTTTTTCTAGAAAATTTCGTGACGGCGGGAAATATGAAACAGATTGGTGTGCTAGCCAAGAACCTATATGCACTTGAGGTACAAGATGCATGCAAAGCCTTGAGGAGCAAGGCAAAGGTTGAAGACTTGGTGGTTGAGAGGGAGAGTACATTACCTCTCAACATGCAGCGCCAAAAGAAGTCTCAGACAATTGTGGAGGAGCCACAATTGGTGAAGCAGCTTTAGGAGGTTGTGGGGAAGCCACAACTAGAGAAGCCGAGAGGATATCAAGTAGAGACATCTACTCATGCAGAGACCTCCAGTAGGGGGAAACTTCGAGCCACGTGGGTAGAGGGATCACATGCAGCCATACCTCCAAGTAAGAGGTTTGGCAATGTGGAGTGATCGTCCCAAGGAGGAGGGGTAAGATCCTTGAGGTACCCAACCTCTTTGATTCAACTTTGCTACAGGAGCCCCGATGAGGAGTAGTAGGATTGGTTGAGTGGGTAGAGACAGATGCGGATGGAGCGGCAGAGAGAGCTACACTGTAGGAGACCAAGACTGTGTAGAGCTAGTAGGCTACAACGACGCAAGAGGCACATGAGTGTTGCACCAGTGCAGGATGGCACAGAGAGGTGTGCAATGGTGTGAGATGCATGGAGTGTTGCAGCAACTTAGAGGTCATAGAGGGAGCACTTGTTAGCAGCAGGTAGAGCTTCAGCATCAGAGTATGGTTCTAGCCCAACAGAGAGGTCAGTGGGGAGTTTTCTTTGTTCCGAGAGTTGCTGGAGCAACCACACTTGGTAGAAGTGTTGCATGCAGAACATTCTAGATGTACAAGACCAGGTTCGAGATGAATGCTTTTCTTTTTGAGAGGGAGTGTTGAAAATGGCAACAAGAAATGCTGAAAATAGAAGTGCTAGAAATAGCAGTTTGGGTACCAGTGCTAGATTGGGTAATAGGGAATGAAAAATGGAAGTGCTAAAAATAGAATTGCTATTTTTAGCAGTTTGGGATGGACTACTATTTTTAGTCAGTCTCTGAACTAAAATAGGAAGTAAAATTCAAATTTGAACTTAACGGTTGTTTGAAAATAAATTAATTAATTCACCATGAGTTAATTAGTTATGAAAAATCAAACATGAAGTCTATGTGAGCACACGCAACAATTTCTCTATTAATTGAGGAATTTATCCATCAGTTAAAGAGATAAGGGTGAGTTCTAATTTGAGTAGTAATTATTTGGCTCAGTTAACTGAGTCAAGTCCAGTTATAATTGATTTAAACAGTTTGTTTAAATTAATGTGAGTTCAGTTAGTCAATGCTTGCATGCATGTAATTGTTGCACTTCAGATAATTGAATATTCTCTCATAAATAACTCATGCATGTCAATTTAGAGAAAGACCCAGTTGAGATCAGAGGAGGCACAATGTACTATCAGTTGGATGGATTTTTCCTATAAAGGAAAATCATCCAAGTAGAAGGATTAAGGTTCCTTGAGGATTGTGCAGTTTTACAGGGTGTGAGATTAGTGTGAGAGATCAGTGTTACACTTGGTAATAGGAGGAACACCCAAGGAAAAATACGCAAGGAAATAGGAGGCTTGGAGGGCAGAGGAGAAGGCTTAGGAGAAGTCTTGATTGCCTCTGAGCATCCAAGGGGACTGCACTGAGGGCTGGCAAGCTGTGAGAGCTAAGGCTTTGTGTAATCCTGATGTATTTCCACCTTCATTTGTGAGGATTGTACTGAGAGCTGGCTAGCTGTGTGAGAGCTAAGATTTTATATAAATCCTATGTATGATAATACAAAGTTGGGGTTTTAGGCTGAGGCTTTCCCCGGTTATATATTTTTTGTTATGTGTGATTGATTTCTCCATATCAGTTATATGTGTTCTTATTGATGTTGCTCATGTTCGATTAAGCTTCCGCTAAATTGGTTGTAGAAGTAGATCAAGTATTTTTCTTTAGTCTATTGCATTATCAGGTGATCTACAGGTGGGAATTTCTACATGCAGATCTTGTCCCAGGCTACTAAAGCCCATTTCTTTTTCTCTTCTCCTCTGCCCCATAGAAAATTCCTATGTATGCTCCTGATCTATTTCTTAATTCCGTTAGGAGAAAGAAGTGTTGAGAGCATGAACATGGGAATTGCCTGCAGGATAGCCTGTGTGAGCACAAGGCACCCCACCAAATTTAAAGACCTGCATGTCCATTTTCTAATCTTGTCATGAAGTTTATTCATTATTGGCTCCCACACTTCCTTGCTTAGAGGTTTATCTCTGAGAGGTATGCCTAGATACTTGGAAGGTAGCTGGTCCCTTTGAAACCCAAGAATTCTAGTAATGTTTTTCTGAATAGAAATGTCAATATTAAAGAAAAAAAACTTTTGATTTGTTGAGGCTTACCTCTGTGACAGCTGCCATAGCAAAGTCATTCAAAATATGTTTGATCATTCTGGCTTCCTTGACTGTGGGTATGCCTTACAGCATTGTGTCATCCACAAATTGTTGATGAGTGTTTTCTGCTCCATCCAAGGCGAGTTTGATACACTGGATTCTTCCTTTAGCATTTGCCATTTTAATCGCTCTTCCTAGCCCTTCCATCATGAGAACAAAGAGGAAGGGTGAGAGAAGATCCCCTTGTCTAAGACCTCTAGAGGGTGTGAAGAGTCTTGAAGGAGCGCCATTAAGCAGGATGGAAAAATTGGTCATGGTAACTAGTGCCATAACCCATATTATCCAGTTTTGGTCGAAGCCATAGGCTCTTAGAACTACCCTTATATAAGACCAACTTAGCTTGTCGTAAGCTTTCGCTAGGTCCAACTGAATGATCATACCAGATTGCTTGTTTCTTTTGAGAGAGTGTACCACCTCATGTGCTTAGATGATGTTATTGAGGATTTTCCTTCCTTCCACATAGCCCATTTTCTCCTCTGAGATGACAGCTGGTAAGAGGGGCTTGAGTCTATTGGTGATCACCTTGGAAATAATTTTATACACCACATTGCATAAAGCTATAGGTATGAAACCATCCAGAGTCATGGCTTTTTCATGTTTTGGGATCAAAGCTATGAAGGAAGCATTAAAAGCCTTCAGAACCTTTTTGGATCTTCTTGAGTCTTCCACCACCTCAATGATATCATGTTTGACTATTTTCCAGCAGGCTTTGAAGAAGTCTACATTGAATCCATCTGGGCCTAGAGCTTTTCCATTTTGCATTTCATTGATCACTTCACTGACCTCTTCTTTTGACGCTGGCCTGTTAAGATTGTGGTTGTCCTCTTTGGTAACCATCTGAGGGATATACTGAGTGAAATGGTTGATGAACCTAGATCTATCCTCTAGAGGCTCCTCTGTTATACTGAGGAAATGTTGTACCAAGACAGATTCCATGTCTTTGTGAGAGACGAGTTCTCTCCCTTGAGAATCTTTGAGCTTTGTGATACTGTTGTGTGCCCTATGATCCATGGTGGA
The DNA here is from genome assembly GCA_000404065.3 of Pinus taeda. NCBI lineage: Eukaryota > Viridiplantae > Streptophyta > Pinopsida > Pinales > Pinaceae > Pinus > Pinus taeda. The sequence continues at coordinate 32,584 of APFE031567395.1, read as the reverse complement.
TTTATGAAAGAACTTCGTGTTTCTTTCTCCCTCTCTAATCCACTGTATCCTTGATTTCTGTCTCCAGAAAATCTCTTCTTGCAAGCACCTATCTTCCCATTCCTCCTGCAAAGAATCAACTAGCTTTTTCCGCTTCTCAATAAAGCCCTCTGTGATGCTGATCTGATTTATCTCCTGGATTTTCTGCACAACTTCTCTTTTGGCTTTGAAGATATTGCCAAATTCCTTTTTATTCCAATCTTTAAGCCTAGATTTGATATGTTTAAGTTTTTGTAGAAGCAGGAACATTCTAGTGCCTTGAATGTTCAAATCCTCTCTCCACCATTTGTCAATATTACTGGTGAATTCAAGGTGAGAGAGCCAGGCATTTTCAAATCTGAAAGGTCTGTTTCTTGGTGTACCCATAAAAGTGGCCTCCAGATGTAAAGGCCAATGGTCTAAACCTCCAAAGTGAAGAATAGAAGTTGTCATGGCAGGGCCTGAGAGAAAGAGGTCCTCTGAATAATAAATCTATCTAGTTTAGAGGCAACTTGTGAAGCCCCTCCCCTCTTGTTGTTCTAGGTTAAGGTCCCATTTATTGTTTCAGTGTCCACTAACCCCATGTTCATTATGAAGTTCTGGAAGGCCATGGAGTCTCTGCCTAGCTGTCTGATACCTCCTTTTTTTTCTGTAAGAGATCTTATCATATTGAAATCTCCTACCACGATCCAGGGCATATTAGGGTGTCATGCTCTTAGTTCCTCAAGGGAGGTGAGAAGCTTGAGTCTGTCTTCTTGCTTTTGAGGTCCATAGACATTTGTGATCATGTATATCTCCTTATCACCTAAAGGTTGACATACCAAAGAAAGATAGTTCCTAGATGCCTCAACATCCAGGATTCCAAATTTTTGAGGATCCCATAGCGTGAGAATCCCCATCGCTGAGTTTTTTGCTTTAACCTCTAGATACTCATACTTGATTAGCCATTTATTATGAATTTCTCTAATCTTATGCACTGAACATTTTGTTTCCTGGATAAAAATCATATCTGGTTTGTCTTCTTTTATTCTATTACTGAGATTTATTTATTTCCTTCTATTTCCTATACCTCTAATATTCCAGGTTGTGAGCTTCATTAAGAAAGGTTTGTAAAGGAATAACTAGTGAGATCTTTCACCTTACCTGATTTAATCAATAATTTCCCACATTCGTTCAACAACTCATTCTATCTTTTTCTTCCTCTTTTCCTGCCTAGGTTCTTTGGAGAGTGTGCCTATGTATCCATCATCATCTTGACCCCTCTATTCTCCTGGCTTTCATGATTTATTTTGACTCCAGATCCCTTTGATTGTAATCTCCATAGGAAGAGCTATTGAACCCTATCATATTCCTCTTTTGGCAAGGAGTTCACTCCTTTAGTCGTCCCTTGTTCCAGAAATGTCTCTAGATCTAGGTTTTCCCTATCTAGAATCTCTTTTAGTTCATGGTACTTCATTCCCGCCTCACTTGGAGTCATCTCATGGTCCCTATTTATCTCCATACCGCTTGGCAGATCCTCCTTTTGCTAACCATTATCTATGATATCTTCCATGTTGTCATCTCTTTCCTTCTCAGTGATAATGTTCTCCATTTCTTGGTTTGTTTCTTTGTTTCCTTCTTCTTCTTCTAGGATCTTAAAGCTATTGTGGCTCAGTTGTCTTTACTTATTAGTTTTCTTTTGCGGCCACCTGCCACCTTTCCCTTTGCCCCCAACCTTGGTAAAACCCTGAGATTTTTATCCACAGTGGTATTCACATTTCTCTCCATGTTGTTTGTTGGGCAGTCTCTATATAGATGCCCATGCTCATGACATTTGTGGCATCTAAATAGGATGTGCTCATAATCCACCACCTACAACAATTCTTCATCATATACTTCTAAAATTATCACGTCTGGAAGTGCTCCAAATAAATCCATTTCCACACATATCCGAGTGAAGGAGGTGTATTTTCTTTTCATAATCGCATCTGAGATCTTTAGAAAATGCCACAATTTGTTGCCTATTGTTTTCAGAGGTTCCGGTAGCCAATAGTCCAGAGGAAGGGAGTATAGTTTGATCCATACCGGTACTGATGTGAATGTCTCGCGTTCCAGGACAAAGTTCATCATCCATGGTCGCATGTAGAGGCCTGTCGCAGCATAGAAATATGGTGTTCCTTCAAATACTTTGTCTTTATCCTCTAGGCTTGTGAATACTACTGTGAAGAAGCCCTTAGATCCTAGATGAAGGTGTATTTTTCCCTTTGGCTTCTAGTGGCATCTTATCCAAATGTGCAGCGCCCTCTCCATCGGCCATATTCCCATGAATTTGTATATGACTGCATATTCCATCATATGATCCCTATGCACTTGTAGCGTTGGGTCGCTTAAGATGACCTGAGATATGATGTTTGACTTGGGTTTGCAGACCCCAGTTGTCCTTATGGATGTAGGTTTTTGACTGCTACCCCCTTTTTCCTTCTCCTTACTAGCTTCCTGTTATTCCCCTTCTTGTTCAAGAGGTTTTCTTCTTCCTAATGTTTCCATGTTTCTTGCCTCTATTGTCTTCTCCAGAGGTTTCTTAAAACTCTGCTTGCCCACGCCCTTGCTTCTATCCATAACTACTTGACTGTAGGAGGGAGCAACACTCCCCCCTACACGTCCTGCCATGGTGCCCAACTCTAAAACCCTAGCGCCGACCCTAGATTAAGTTGCAGAGCTCGATACCCTCACCTCTCAGCATGATTCTAATGGAATGGTATATTAAGTATGTGCAAACATTCTTTAAAAATATACACTTATATTATCAATTGCTAATTATTTATTTTTCAAACTAAACTCACCTCTAATTTATAGAGTATAGTAACAACATCTATTATTTTGTATAATACAAAATGTTAATATGTGTAATTTAATACTTAATACTTACTCAAAATAATACAAAATGTTAATATGTATAGTTTAATACTAACTCAAAATCCTAATCAAGAAAATCTTTAAAAAAATTCCATTTATTAATATAATTCATGTAATATTTCTACTTTTAAAATATATTTGTTTAAATTTGATAAAT
>APFE031567395.1:3955-19942 GCA_000404065.3 Pinus taeda | reverse complement strand
TGGAGGAACTAATTGTGAGTTCAGTTAGTTAATGCATGCATGCATGAAACTAGTGTACTCCAGATAACTGAATATTCTTTCATAAATAACTCATGCATGTCAGTTCAGACAAAGACCCAGTTGAGATTAAAGGCAGGGACAGTGTACTATTAGTTGCAAGAATTTTCCTATAAGAAAATCTCTTTCATGCAGAAGGAATTCATTCCTTGAGATTTGCACAGTTTTACAGTGTGTTGGAGCAGTGTGTGAGATCAGTGTTACACAAGGTTACAGTAGGAACACCCAAGGAAAACTGTGCAAGGAAATAGGAGGCTTAGATGGCAGAGGAAAGGCATATGAGCTGTCTATTCTATCTATCAGCAGTAATGAGGGATTGTACTGAGAGTTGGATAGCTGTGAGAGCTAAAGTTGTGTGTAATCCTGAGATATTTCCACTTGTATGATAATACAGATAGCGGAGTTTTTAGCTGAGGCTTTCCCCAGAGTATTCTTTTGTGTTTCATGTGTATTGGTTCTTCTTCTCAGTTATATGTGTTCTGTCTGATCTTGCTCAAATTGATTAAGATTCTACAAGTTTGATTGTAGAAGTAGATTAAGTATTTTGCTTTAGTATATTGCATTATCAGGTTAATCTACAATGAGAATTTCTACATGGTAGCAGAGAAAAGGTGATCGAAGCTGTGAAAAGTATACTGAAGAAGGAAAATTTGAAGTCTAAAGTTCTTGGTTGGAGGAGTTAAATCAAATTCTTATCATACCTCTAAGTTCACCAAGGGTGTTCAATGGCTTGAGACTCAAGTATGCACTGGATGACAGCTCGAATTACATAGCATGGAAGAATCGCATGGAAGCGGTATTAGAAGACAATTGTTTGAAGGATTTCATTGATCAAGAAATCCCCAAGCCAGCTGCAGCTAATGCACAAGAATTGGTTGAATGGAAGAAGTGTGTGGCGAAGGTGAGGTAGATTCTTCTGGAGGGAGTTCGAGACCATATTGTCTCGAGTCTCCATGGGAAGGAGACTCCATTTTCAATGTGGAATACATTAAAGGACCTCTATCAAAATAGCTGCAACCAAAGGAAACTGGCACTCAAGGATAAGCTTCAAAAAATCAAGATGGAAAAGGGTGATACTATTTCTACATATCTGAACAAGCTCACCACCTACAGAGATGAGCTTGGTAGTGTAGGAATAACTACAACTGACGATGATATGGTGAGTCTTGCTCTCCTCGGTATTCCTAAGAGCTGGCATAGCTACTAAGACTCTATGAATGAAAGAGAGAAACTACCAGATTGGGAATGACTGTGGTCGGATCTGATGTAGGAGGAGATTAGGAGGAGCACCAAAGATGGTTCTTCATCTAAGCATGATGATGAAGAAAATCTAGCCTTAGCAAGTAAGGCAAGGAAAGGGAAAGGGAAGGCTTCCCATTCCAAATCAAATTCTTCTCATGGAGGGAAGAAGATGGACAAATCTAAAGTGATATGCTTTAATTTTCATGAGGTGGGCCATTATGCAACTAATTGTCCATTGAAGAAATCCAAGAAGGGATCCTCAAAAGTATTAGAAGGTGAGGCATTATCCTCTCAGTTCAAATTGGATTTTACCCTCATCGCATGTATGGTTTCATTGATGGTGGGTTTTTTTTGGTATCTTGATAGTGGAGCCTCATTCCACATGACCGACGATAAGAGTTTTTTCAGTACCTTGGAGGAGAAATACCTCAAGATGCACATAGAGATGGGTGACGACAGGAAGTACAATGTTTCAGGAGTGGGCACAGTTACTTTTCAGAGCGAGTATGGAGCTCCTCTTACCTTGACAGATGTGAAGTATGTGCCTGGATTGATGAAGAACTTGGTATTAGTCACAATGTTGGAGGACAAAGGCTACGATGTTGTCTTCAGTAAAGGGAAGGCATTCTTGAGACACATAGCCATGGGTCAGATCAAGAGGATTGGCATTCGAGTGAAGAATATCTATAAAATAGAGGTCGATGATTGTGTTGCATTGAGTTAGAAAATAGAATTGGTGCAAAGCCAAGACATTGGTGAGTTATGGCATAGACGGTTGGGCCACTTTCATCATGAAGCCTTGAAGATAATGCAGCAAATCTCTACCATACTTCCCAAAGGTAAACTTCAGCAAGTGTACACATGCAAAGGTTGTACCTTGGGAAAGTACGCCAAGTCTTCCTTTCATGATCGAGACAGTCAAGCTGAGGTGATATTAGAGCGAGTTCATACTGATGTGTGTAGACCATTCTCGACAGCATCCACCACGAAGAAAAGGTATTATGTGATTTTCATTGATGATTTTTCTTGTAAATGATGGATTTATTTGATGCAGAAGAAGGATCAAACCTTCTCAAAGTTTTTTGATTTCAAAACTTTGATTGAGAAAGAATTAGGGAAGAATATCAAGGCCTTGAGAATCGACGATGGTGGAGAGTATGCATCTCAAGAGTTTAAGGACTTCTATGCAATAGAAGGAATTAAACAAGAATTCATAGCACCTCATAACCTGTAGCAGAATGGGGTGGCCAAGAGGAAGAACAGAACGATTGTGGGGGCAGCTCGGGCGATGCTACATGACCAAGGCCTACCACTTCATTTGTGGGCTGAGGCATGCAACACAACATTCTATTTTCAGAATAGAAGCCCGCATCGCATACTTGGGATGAAGACACCAGAAAAAGCTTTTTCCGGGAAGAGACCAGATGTGAGTCACTTCAAGATCTCTAGCTCACCGTATTTTTCCATGTGACCAAGGATGACTGAAAGAAAATTGAGCCGACAGCTAAGTTGGGGATACTTGTGGGGTACATTGATACACCTCACAACTATTGAGTGTACTTGCCTACCAGTCGGAGGACAATGGTACATAGAGATCTAAAGTTTGATGAGTGGAAGGCCATGTGAGTTTCCCTTGAGAGGGAGCTCCAACTATAGGCTATGGAGGAACTTTTGGTTCCTAAGGAGGAGGAGCATCAGACTAATCTTTAGCAGCTGCATGCAGAGGTTCTAGGAGTGAAGGCATCCACTTAAGTAGAGACTTCCAAAGAGGGGTGGAAGCACACAAGAGAAGCCGAAATATTGTTGTCAGATGTGAGAGAGAATGTGGGAGAACCATCTTCTCAGCGTAGACAGAGGAGGTCACCTGATAGGTACAATAGATACATGGCCTTTGTTGGGGAATGTATTGATACTGAGCCATCTTTCTTTGAGGAAGCAGTGCAGCATCTGATTTGGGTTGATGCTATGGTGGAAGAGTATGACTCCATAGTTCGGAATAGTGTTTGGGATGTGGTTCCAAGACCAGAGAACAAGTCAGTTGTGAGTTCCCGTTGGCTTTACAAGGTAAAGAAATTGTTGATGGTAGTGTGCAGAAACATAAGGCAAGATCTTTTGCCCGTGGTTTCTCACAGGTCGAGGGGATTGACTATGATGAGACTTTTGCTCCTGTAGCAAGGTACCCATCTATCAGATCGATGTTGGCCTATCAGCACAGATGGGTTGGAAGACCCATCAGATGGATGTGAAGACTGCATTCCTCAATGGCAAGATTGAAGGAGGAGGTGTACATAGAGCAGCCAGAAGGTTTTGAGACCTTCAATCATGAGTCAAATGTGTGCCGACTCAAGAGAGATTTTTATGGGCTGAAGCAAGAACCTTTTGATTGGTACACCAGGATTGAAAACTACTTCACCAGGTTGGGCTTCACAAAGAGTGAAGCAGATGTGAACCTATACCACATCATGGTGGAAGGTAAGTAGTTGATCATTGTTCTTTATGTTGATGATCTCACATTGATAGGTGATGATTAGTTGATCATGTCTTGCAAGGAGGACCTTGCAAGAGAATTCAAGATGAAAGACATGGGTCTCATGCACTACTTCCTTGGCATGGAAGTGTGGCAGAAGGATGGGGAGTTGTTTGTGTCTTAGGCAAAATATGCCAATGAGATACTCAGGAGATTCCACATGGAGAAGTTCAAGCCCATGCAGACTCCTCTAGCAGGTAACTAGAGGAAGGAGGATGCTACTTTAGGAGAAGTAGTTGAAGCTACTGTGTACAGACAACTTGTGGGTTCACTGATGTAGTTAGTGAACACATGACCAGATTTGTGCTATGCGGTGAACCAGCTGAGTCAAGCTATGGTTTGGCCTACGAAGCTGCTTTGGAAGGTGGCAAATCATGTTTTGAGATACCTCAAAGGCACATCTCAGTATGGATTATGGTACAGACAGACAGAGGGAGTGAAGCTACAAGGCTTCACTGATGTCGATTCAGTAGGGAGTCCATCAGATTGGAAGAACACATCAGGAGGAATTTTCAACCTTGGGTCAGCGGAAATTTCTTGGTATAACAGGAAACAAAGGTCAGTTGCACTCAGCTCGGCAGAGGCTGAATACATGGCTGCAAGTCAGGCAGCATGTGAGGCCATCTGGATGTAGAAAATTCTAGTTGGTTTGTTTGATCAGAGGATGGATCCAACTATGATCTATTGTGATAATCATAGTTGTATCAAACTCTGAGAATCCAGTATTTCATGACAGGTCCAAGCATATCAACATCCGGTATCATCATCTCAGAGACTGTGTGGCGAGGAGGATCATGTTGTTGCAGTATATTTCTACCGAGGAGAAAGATGCTGACATTTTGACTAAGGCATTGTCAAAGTGTAAATTCAAGTTCCATAGAGACAAGATTGGGGTGGTAGATAATCCCTCTCTTGTTGAGAGGGAGTGTTAAAATGTGGCAACAAGAATATTCCAAATTTAATTTGTCCTTGAATTAAAATTGAGAATTAAAATTCAAATTTAGTCTCACTAGTTGCTTGAAAAATAATTAATTCATTCATCTTGAGTTAATTAGTTGGAGAAATTCAAGCTAGAAGTCTTTGTGAAGTCATGCAACAATTATTCCTTTGATTGAGGAGATTATCCCTTAATTAAGGAGATAAGGATGAGTTGTAATTAGTTAGCTCAGTCAACTGAGTTAAGTCCAGTTAAATTAGTTCCAAACTGTTGGAGGAACTAAATGTGAGTTCAGTCAATTAAAGCATGCATGCATGAAACTACTGTACTCCATATAACTGAATATTCTCTCATAAATAACTCATGCATGTCAGTTCAGACAAAGACCCAGTTGAGATTAAAGGCAGGGAAAATGTACTATCAATTGCAAGAATTTTCCTATAAGAAAATCTCTTGCATGCAGAAGGAATTCATTCCTTGAGATTTGTGTAGTTTTACAGTGTGTTGGAGCAGTGTGTGAGATCAGTGTTACACAAGGTTATAGTAGGAACACCTAGGGAAAACTACGCAAGGAAATAGGAGGCTTGGAGGGTAGAGGAAAGGCATATGAGCTGTCTATTCTGTCTATGAGTAGCAGTGAGGGATTGTACTAAGAGCTAGATAGTTGTGAGAGCTAAAGCTGTGTGTAATCCTAAGATATTTCCACTTGTATGATAATACATAAAGCGGGGTTTTTAGCTGAGGCTTTCCCCTGAGTATTCTTCTATGTTTCATGTGTATTTATTCTTCTTCTCAGTTATATGTGTTCTATTTGATCTTGTTCAAATCGATTAAGCTTTCACATGTTTGATTGTAGAAGTAGATTAAGTATTTTGCTTTAGTATACTGCATTATCAAGTTAATCTACAGTGAGAATTTCTACATCAAGAAAGTTACTAACTCCAAAACTCAAAGTTCTACTTTGAGAATTGAAGTAGTAAACTTAGGGTCCACTGAAAAAACTCAAAATGTCAACCTAGGTCTTGGCCTATCATCAGAAGAAAGAATATCATTCATTAGGTTGTTGAAAACATACAAAGGTGTCTTTGCCTAGGATTACGTAGATCTGAAAACCTATGATACCTCTGTAATTCAACATACCATACCTATGACTTCGAACAAAAATCCAGTTCAATAGAAGCTTCAAAAATTCACCCAAACCTTGAAATTCAAATCAAATCTGAATTAAACAAGCTTATGAAAGCCAAAATAATATTCCCTGTTAGACATTCTAAGTGGGTATCGAATATGGTTCCTGTAAGGAAAAAGAATGGTGATATTAGGATTTGTATTGATTTTAGGAACCTGAATAAAGCTTGTTAAAAAGATAACTTTCCTTTGCCTACCATGGAACAGATATTGCAATCAGTTGCAGGTTCCGAATTAATATATTTTCTAGATGGATTCTCATGATATAATCAAATTCTTGTGCATCCAGATGACAAATTAAAGACAACATTCAAAACCAAGTGGGGACCTTATGCCTATCAGAAGATGCCTTTTGGACTCATTAACGTAAGTGCTACATTTCAATGTGCTATGGATATTGCTTTTAAAGGTCTGATTAATAAATCAATTGATATTTACTTAGATGACATCACAGTATTTTCTAAGGATAGGAACAATCATTTAAGTTAACTGAAGCATATTTTTGAAAGATGCAGGAAATATGGAATTTCCTTAAATCCCAAAAAATCTTATTTTGCTTCATGGAAGGCAAACTCATTGGGTTTATACCATCCAAGAAAGGAATTTATATTGATCCTGATAGATTCCAAGGGATCAAAAAGATTCCTCTCTCACATAACAAAAAGACCATGCAATCATTCATAGTCCAAATTAATTTTGTAAAAATATTTGTTCCAGACTTTTCACAGATTGTCCTGCCCCTTCAAACAATGATACGAAAAAATGCAATTTTCAAATGGGGCAAACACGAAAGGGATTCATTTGAATTGATTAAAAAATCCATTATTAATGCTCCTTCGTTGACAACTCCTGATTTTCTCAAACCTTTTGTATTATATACTTTTTCATCCGATACATCATATGCAGCAGTTCTAACACATCTAAATGATGAAAATATTGAAGCACCTATCTCCCTTTTCAGTTCTAACTTGCAAGGTGCCAAGTTAAATTATTCAACTGTCGAGAAACAAGCATTTACTGTTTTTAAAACCTTGAAACATTTTAGACCTTTTATTCTTAAAGCCCATACAAAGATAATAGTACCCTACCTTGTAGTAAGGAAATTATTAATCCAAAGAGAAGTAGGGGATAAAAGAGCCAATTGGGTTACTGCACTTCAATAATATGATGTGGAAATTTGGCCAACTAAAATTGTTAGGGGTCAAGGTTTTTGCAGGATGTTAACAGGAGCTTCCTAGTTATCACCGGAAGAAGATCAAGGTAATGAAGTACAAATATCAAAGGTAATCCTCAATGATACACAATCACAATATGTTGATTTGAAATTTTATTTAAATAATGGATATGCTCCTATGCACCTTAATTCCAAAACAAAGAGTGCTTTAATGTTGAAATCAAATTAGTATCAATTAGTTGATGATGTATTGTTTAGAAAAAAAATATGATTTAGTATTACTAAGATGCTTGGAGAAACTTGATGCTGAAAAGGTCATGCAGGAATTACATGATGGACCAGCTGGAGGACATTTTGGAGGAAATACCACAGCTCACAAAATCCTGCATGCAATATATTATTGGCCAACGATATTTAAGGATGCACATGAATATGCAAGAAAGTGTAAAACTTGTCAAACTACAGCCGGAAGGGAAAGGAAGCCAGCATTCCCTTTACAACCAATAAACATCCAACAACCATTTGAACAATGGGGATTAGAAATAAATGGTGAGATTGTTCCTAACTCTTCCAAACTGCATAAATTGATGCTTATAGCTACTGATTATTTTACAAAATTGGTAGAAGCTATCCCCTTAAGGATTAGCCAATACAGAAAACATTACGAACTTCATTGATCAGTACATAATTACCAGGTTTGGCTTACCCTCAGCGTTAATGTTTGACAATGCATCCGACTTTTCTGGAAATGCAATGGTATAATTTTCTATAAAGCGAGGTTTTAAACTAAATTATTTAGCCAACTATTATCCACAAGGTAATGGATTAGCAAAATCAACAAACAAAAACCTCATCAGAATTATCAAAAGGACTATTGACCCAAATCATAAGAATTGGCACAAAGCATTGAGATTTGCTCTATGGGAAGATAGAATTACACAGAAGGCATCTATTGGTTCTTCCCCTTTTGCTTTGGTTTATGGAAAAGAAGTTGTTCTTCCCACAAACATAGAAATCCCATCGCTTGCCCTAGTGCAATTCATCGATGAAAACCCTTGTTCTTCTCTCCAAGCTAGACAGTTTCAGATTCTTAAGCTTGAAGAAGAATGAGAAAAGGCCAAAGCAACCCACTTCCATCATCAACAATTAGTCAAAGCCTCTTTTGATACAACCTCTGTCAGTCAAAAAAATTTTGAAGTAGGGGATTTGGTTTTGAAATGGGACAAAGCACACAAGGAAAAAGGTAAACATACCAAATTTCAAAGACTATGGCTTGGCCCTTTTCAAATTATTGAGAAAAATTGACAATCAACGTTTCTTCTACAAGACTTATCAGGTAAGAAGGATTATTTGCCCGATAATGGGAAAATCTTGAAAAAATACTTTTCTTAGAAGACAACCTCTTCCAATTTTGTATCATATCGCCTTTCAAATTCTTAGGAAAATAAAATTTAAGTAGCATTTACTTTTGGCTTTTCAAAATAAAATCTTTGATAATATTTTTGATTTTTCGCTACTATAAGTAAGTAAAAGTTAAGAGAAATAATTAGGACATTTGAGTACCAAAGCAAACCTAATTTCTTTGAAAAACTTGATCTTGCTAAAAACATGTATTATATGAAAAAACTCTTATCTTTTTAGAGTATGAATGTTTTTTTATAAGTCAAGAAAAGAATCTTTAACCTAGTAAGAACTTTCTACAGATCAGTATCTTAAAACTCTACCATTATCATCCAAAACTCTCAGAAGAGCCAATGATTCACCCCATCTGATAAAATTTTCCTTTTCCAAAGTGTAATTCTAAAATATACAAAACTTAGAAGATAAAAAATCTCATTGTGAGCTTGTTTACCATGGTCATAGGGAAATAAATAAACTGATATTACCAATACTTCATATCAAAAAGTGTAATAACCAATGATCTCATCAATCAGAAGACAAGGGGTCTCATCAAGAGCTAGCTTGTTCAGTTTAGTTACAACCTATTGAAATATGGCAACAAGAATATTCCAATTTAATTTGTCCTTGAATTAAATTGTGAATTAAAATCGAATTTAGTCTTAACAGCTACTTGGAATAATTAATTTATTTATTTTAAAATTAATTCGTTGGAGAAATTCAAGTTAGAAGTCTTTCTGAGGTCATGCAAGAGTTATCCCTTAAATTAAGGAGATAAGATTGATTTTATTTTGAGTTGTAATTAGTTAACTCAGTTTACTGAGTTAAGTCCAGTTAAATTAGTTCCAAACTGTTTGAGGAACTAATAGTGATTCAACAGTCAGTTGATGCATTAATGCACTCAGCTAGTGCTACTCTAGTTAACTGAAGGTTCCCTCATCAGAAACTCATGCATGTCTATTCTGATAAAGACCCAGTTGAGATTAATGTTGAAGGACAGTGTACTATCAGTTGCATGTGTTTTCTTATAAATAAAACTCATGCATGCAGCAAGGAATCATTCCTTGAGGATTGCGCAGTTCTGACAGTGTGTGAGATAATGTTCCACTTGGTTGAAGGAGAATCATCCCAGAGGAACAACGTAAGGAAATAGGAGCTTGGAGGGTAGAGAGGAAGGCTTGAGAAAGCCAAGATTGTCTGTGAGCATCTGTGGGGATTGTACTGAGAGCTAGCTAGCTGTGAGAGCTAAGGATTTGTATAAGTCCTATGTATTTCCACCTTGAATGATAATATAGATAGTGGGGTTTTTAGCTGAGGCTTTCCCCAAAGTATTCTCATATGTATTGTGCATTGATTCTTCTTCTTCTAGTTATATGTGTTCAACTCGATCTTTAAGCTTCCGTAAATTGATAGTAGAAGTAGGTTATTGTATTTTGCTTTGATTTATATTGCATTATCGGGTTAACCTACAAGCAAATTTTCTAAATGGTCTCAGAGCGAGATTTGTAGAGAATTTCTACACAACCAGTGAATGGCATTGTCATTATTAGGTTACCAAGCCTAGACGATGATTTTTAAGAAACATAAAAGAAAAGATTATATTAAAAAAAAAAAGAGACAAGATCCAAGTGAAATTCAAAGCAAGTAAATGTCATTTCGAAATTTGGAAATTGCTTCAGATGGGATAATGAATCATTGTTGGCTAAAAGATAACCCTGTTGAGGCTATGAACACCTGCTGGTAGTAGAGGCTCTATCTGTGATAAATGAGTAAACATCAAAAAACTAATCTGTAGAAAACACCTGCTATATCACTTTCACTCTTATTATTGACTGATGCAAACAATTGTATTTATATCATTACAAGAGTAAAGTAGTTGAATAAATAGATTGTGTAAGTGATGACAATTCTAGAGAAATGTTGTTTACTTTATAACTCATGTTATTATTATTCCTATAACTCTAATTACTTTGAAAGCTTTAGAAATTTTAGAAAACTACTCAGAGATAATTGGTTCTCCCAAGTGAATCGTCAATTGTTGTACTATGTAACAAAACCCCCCCCCCCCCCCCATTTATTACTAACAATAGCTAGGTTAGAGATATAAATGTGGACCCTTTTTAAATTTTTAGTCTTAGGATAATAAAACCTAACTCTAAGAAATTTCCTTGAAAAATCTTGCAAAACAACCTAAGGATGAGATCCTTATCGCCAATCACAAATCACACTGGTTCATGTGACTATCATAAAACACCTTTAAAAATTTCGGATGCGTGATCAAACCCCCCGATGTGATATCCCGATTATAAGAACCTTGTCATTTCACAAATCACACTTCGCAAACTTCACAAGTAATTAAGCTATGCCACTACAACATCCATTTGCGACATGCGAAATGCGATATTGTGACAATCGCAATCACATTTCGCCTTATAGAAAGCACAATGCTATATTGTATCCATTTGAAAATTGCAATGTGTGAATAAGAGTGGTAAGCGTGTGAAATAATTGTGTTTTAAATACAAAAACAAATGAATTGACAAGTTAATAAATATTTAGCAGCCCAAGGAGAGCTAATCATTTTCCAAGCTATGGGTAGTTAATGTTGAGTATCTCATTAAACCTTTCTCATGATCCAAGGTCATTTCAGAAATGCTTTCAATCTTAATTTCCCGATATTGTCTGCGCTGATATATCTTGTCCATTTTAGGCAAGCTACAAAAGACATGTCATTGAGGAAGGTGATGCCAAAACAGAAAAAGCAGAGCATTGCAAAATCCAAGTTTATAGAGATGGATCCCATATTCTCTTATACCGTTTGCAGCTCTAATGGAGGAGCAATAGCTTGGGAGGTCATTTACAAAAGGCTTGAGGACGAGCGCCCCAAGATTACTGTTACAAGAGCGACAATGGACTCAACAACACCTTCGGGGCTTCAATTCAAGGACGATGCCTATTCTTTCCTGCATAGGATAGGAGCGAGGGCTAAAATCCTCCCATACACAGATATGATCAAGTAGGTGGTCGAAAACCTCACCATTGAAGATAGGAAATTCAGGAATTCCAGAAACGAACTCATCAAATCATTCAGAGAAAAAGACATGAAGAAAATGTATCATATACATAATCCTCATGATATATATGATAAGACATACATGGTCAGCTTCATAAAGAAGAATACAGACCCCTTCAAGCTAATTCAAGGCTAGAGAGTATTGGACAACAAATTCAAATTTGACAAATTGGGTATGTATGCTATAGCCTCTTTGGTAAACCCCTATAAATATGAAGCTGCTATGTTATGTAGAATATATGGGTAGCCCAATAATTCTAGGTTTTCCATAGAATGGATTCCTCTAATTGATGTCTACGTTAATTCCCACATCATGAATTGGGCCACCATCCTATCTGATAACCTAGCCACCATCATTACTAAGTATCGACAGAAGAGAGCCTCCTCTCCAGATAACCTTCCCCCCTTCTATTTTAATGCCTACATTATGGACACCATTTGTTTCTAAATTGCATTTCTGACCATGGGTTGGAAATGGACCTTACAGGACCCCTACCCTATTCACCTCAGTCATAAGAAAATATGGGAATCCCATTATATACCTCATTTCTATAAGATATCTCATTCTGTTATTTTCCCCTGCATCAAATAATTTTCAATAAGAAAGCCCCCAGGTTTTCCCAAGAAGCCGCAACAGACCTTCTAGTTGTCGGAAAATATTTTATTGAAGAATGGTTCACCTACATTAGGTTTTTTGGTAGCACAATCGACACACATTTCCTTCCTTTATATGTTTCTGATAAATTGTTAGCAAAGGGAAATCACCCACCAGATCATAGGAAAAGGCCTAATTAAAGTCCTCAAAGAAAACAAGAAGTTATTATGGCCCTCTTTTCCTGTCAAGTGCAGTTCTTTTGCTTTAGCAAATTTTAATCATGCCATTAAGGAGTTAGCAAATATGGAAGCCCTCACGCTTCATACATTGCCAAAAAGGCAATTTGATCTAGACAAGGTAGCACATAACATCACTATTGTGGTAAAGCGCAAGCCATACAACCATGAAGACAATGATTTTGAAGACCTGTTACAGTCATCCAAGTCCTTCGAACAAGTGTACGAATGGGAAAAAGCGAACCTGAGTCCTGAAAATTTTGAAAGATTTCGGGAATTTAGAAATGAAAGGCTCGAAGTAATCCCACCGCACTTGTTGAAGATCGAAGATAAGCCTACACCAAGTGTGAATGTTAACAGTGAAGGACCTAGTTCTCACACAGTGTCTCAGGTGAATACTAAGAAAACACCAGATACAAGGAAGGTGCAAGAGATAGATAATACAATAGATTCTAGTAGGAAGTTAGCTGAGAAACAGGGTCTGAGAACCCCACCTAAAGAAATCAGTTCAGAGGTCAAAGGCAGCAGTTTGGAGCAAGAGTGGGATCAGTTTAATTAGAAATTGCAAGACACTCCAAAAATGACAGATACCTAAGAGACAACGGAGTGTCAAACTCCTCTACATATTTAGGAGAATATAGAGTCCAAGTCTATGGACGAGGAGTCCAAACCCATCGATGAGCACTCCAAGCCTATGGATGAGCAGGCGATAACATCCCAACAGACTGAGATTATCCCTGCTCTGCTGACATTAGAGACTGTCTTGAAAGTGACCAAAATCCCTCCACTTGATGTGTTCTACAACCCACTCCACAAGGCAGTAGTAAGAAGACAAAGAAAAAGAAAAAGAGTAGAAACACGCGAGCTCCCACTTGGAAATGAGCGAATGGACATAGTTTGGAGGGACATTCCTTTCAACCCAATTGAGAACTTGACTAGAATATCATAGTTCACAGGAGCATCTGCAATGACCACCATCGATAAAGCCACTGAAGTCTCTACTTTGTTGAGAGAAAAGGAGGAGAGGATTTCACAACTCGAGCAACAACTTGAAACAGAGAAAGCAAGTGTGAACAGGAAAGTAGTTGAGCAGCTTTCCCAATTGTAATAGAGCATGGAGGTCCTAAAAATAAGTCGTGAAGTTAATATATTGGCTAAAAAAATGCAACTCTAAGAATTGTAGCAAACCATGGAAAGATATAACGATGTTCCTACTACCGAGGAGTTTGTTAAAGAGGCTCTAGAACTGAATTCCCTCCTAGTGAAAGAGTAGGAGAATTTCTGCCAATGTCACACATTACTCCTTATCTGATCAGTAGCGACCAGCTAAAAGATAAGGCGATCGACCAGAGAACTGAGTTTACTGATCTCAACACCAGAATCTCAGAGTTCATCGAATGGAAGGAAACAGAAGACGGAAGGAAGGCCAATCTACCTAAAATCAAGGAGACACACAAAAGACATTCTTTTCACAGATTGGGACATGAGAGTCAAGCAAGATGAGCTAGCAGTGGAAAGGGCAGCTGGGGTATCAAAGAATATAATCAAGGTAGTGAACCACACTCTTTTTTTCACCAATTTGCTAAAAGAAGGTAGCCTAAAAGAAATGCCTGATTTGGGTGCTTTGCATAAAAGCTGGCAGGAAAAGGTAGACACTCAAAGGGAGGCAATTGCAAAATTGACCAAGACCAACTAGGAGTCGTATTGGAAATACCTCGTGTTGGTACCATTCCATGACCCTCTTTTTCTTCTAAAAACATCATCAATTGCCTATCCTTTCCCTCCATAGACCCCTTTACATCCATCGAAATTGATTATTTAATAACGTTATAGTTGTTAGTTTGCATTAAAGTTAATTTATGAATTTTTATTTTAGAAATTAGGAATTTTTAACAAAAAGGTTGCAGGAAGACATCACATCCTGTAAATGGTTTATCATTTGACACATGGCATGACAGGCAAGCCAAAGCAGTGGATAAGGACGAGCTCCTGAATGTACAAGCATGGAGAAAAATCGATTTTAAAACAGATCAAAAGCTCCTACTTATGCGGTCAACGCTGGGTCAAACCCTAGCCTTTTGGTTACAAAGGCAGTAAAAGCCATGGTTTCTAAACCGGTTTCATTTTGTCTTTTTGGAAATCGTTTTGTCTTTTTGGAAATCGGTTCATCATAGAATGACCGCAAATCATTCCACTGTAAAAGCAGAAACAGCTGCTTCAATGAATGTGCATTCGATTCAAGATAGGAAGGCAGATAAAGACTCTATCGTTTTTATTTTCAGGACAAGTTACGATTACCTCTATGTATTGTTTTTGGAGAACCGAATTCATATATGTGATTGCAATTCTCAGTGTTTGAATATAATTACGATTTCACTCCAGCATTGTCTATGCGTTAATATTGTCAATTGATTGAGCTCATTCCAGTGTACCATTGAAACGTGGACGGGCCCTACGTGGATTGGTATACTGTGGCTTTCGTTTTCATTGCTTTTGAATTTACATAGAACGCATTTCCATTGCTTTTGAACGCATATCGTTTAATGTCATTTCCATAGCTCTTGAATTTACATAGAACGCATACTCTTGATGTTATTTCCATGCTCATGATTTTGTCAATTCGATTACAATTTCTGACAAATAGTATTTATGGTGATTTCTTAAAGATATCATCGTTAGATCATTGAATCAGGTCTTGTAAGAGATTTGATCCAGCGTTATGTTTTAAGGCATTTCCATAAACTCTGTTTGTTTATGTATTTAAAGTTTGGTGTGTTTTTTATTTCTTTATGAGTGCTTCAGTATTAACTAGACAGAGTTTTGTGCACAGCATCCTTGTAAGGGTACTAAAATCTCAGTCTAGCTATACTTTGTATCTTTGGGACAATTAGATAATCTAGGAAATCTGAGTGTTAAAGTGAGAGGAAACATACCTCAACCTTCTGTAAAGAAGTACTGTCGCCTATCACAACAAACACTTAGTTAGGAATCCTTTATTTCTATAGATTTTAGGCACACGCCTCGAAGTTTACTTACCCAGGTCGATAATAAATCTAGTCTAATCTAGCACCCTAAATTGGCCACTACACCTCGTAAAACCACACAGCCAAATCATGACGCTTAACTACTCACTTCATTCAACTCAACGTATGTTGCCACCTCTCACCGATGTGATTTTCGTAGGATAGCTCAAGACACAATTTGGGGCACCTCCTCAGCTCAAACCAATGATCGATATATGTAATTTGAAGGACAAGCTGGCAGACAACAAATCATCATCTTAGTTTTGCTTATTAGGCCACTGTTTATTTTTAGAGTTGATTAACTAGTTAGGAGGAAGGTTGTTTGAAAACTCATCAAATTTTTGTATAATCTATTTTTGCATATTAGCTAGAATAGTATTTATACCCTTCTCATGCATTTAGAAAAGGGTCTAGAATATTATCAAAAACATTTGCAAAGAATGCACTTATGTAAGTTTTTGAATGTGTTTGTGAAATTATGGAACATGATCGTTTCTTTTAGATATCAGACTACTTTTCTTTGTTGATGCACTATTG
>APFE031567390.1:0-22408 GCA_000404065.3 Pinus taeda | reverse complement strand
TTAGGGCTTGAACTGGCCGAACCTTTGCAAGACTAGCCTCGAAAATCCCGACGGCCTCCCATGGTGGATGAGAAGAAAGATGAGGGGGTAGGAGGTCCTATCAAAATCTTGCTCGAAGAAGCCCTCGAGCAGCAAAGGAATGCGATGATGGATAGCTTTGTGCAGATCCTTCAGTGGCTACCTAGAGGCGACGCATCGGCTTCCAACAGCTACTCTGGAAACACCACACTGTTTAAGGTACAATTTAATTTTGAAATCCCCATCTTCGAGGGTCAAATAGATGTAGATGTGGTAGATAAATGGTTAAATCTGCTAGATGGATATTTTTTTGTTCATGAATTTTCGAGTCGGGAAAAGATTGTTTTTGCTCTTCTCAAAGCAGCCCCCCACGTCAAGGACTGGTGGGAAACCTACTACGAGCAGAAGAATGAAAATACAAGCTCACTATTTTCAGCCACACCCACTTGGGATTCATTCCGGGATGTCGTCAAGGAGTAGTACTACCCTGTCAAAAGCTATGAGGACAAATACATCAAATGGACCATGCTGTGGTAGGGACGGGACCAAGATGTGCCTGAGTTCACAAACATTTTTCATACCCTTCGCACATAGTTGGGTATCAAATATTCTGAGTTGCATTTGGTACTAAAATATCATGACTGCCTACACAGATACATCCAGGAAGAGATGGAGTTCTTGAACATGTCCTCGCTCGGCACGGCGTACTGATACGCTATCAAAATCGAGCAAAAGTTCAAACAGAAGAAGCGAGACTTTGGATCTTCAAATCCAAAGCCCAAAGGACAAAGCCAAGGCAGGGTGACCCAAGACAACCCATCGAAGCCGCAAGAAAAGAACAACACCATGAAGCCGAAGAAGGACATAGGAAAGAGGTGTGAGTTCCATAAGAGTCCCAATCATAGTCGTTGGTGGCCGAGTTGAAGGCTTTCGAATCAAATGCATGTTTCCATCCTGAGCCAGAACCCGACAAGGGGAATGGTAAAGGGAAGCAGATAATTGATGCAAATCCCAGTGCCACTATTGCCACCACCAAGATCCAGAAAAATGAGCTCGAAAATCTAGAGGAAGGGGAGCATGTTTTCCACTCACAGATGTGGGTGAAGGGTTCACCGCTACAATTCATTGTCGACAGTGGTAGCCAAAAGAACCTCATTTCAGCAAAGGTTGTGAAGTGGTTGGGCCTACCGAATACACCACACCCGCAGTCGTACAATATCGTGTGGCTTCGTGAAGGACAAGATCTCAATGTTTGACAACAGTGTTGCCTTCCCTACAGCATCAAGCCCTTCACAGATGAGGTATTGTGTGATGTTACACCTCTGGATGTTTGTGATGTACTATTAGGCCAACCATACTTGTGGAGGCGACATGCTGTGTATGAGTCAAGGCCTCGCATTGTCATCATTTCTTTGGATAATTCATTATACAGGATATCGGAGGTAGCCCCACCTACCGCCACCTCTTTGATCACTGCTAAGAAAGGCAACAAGCTCATCTCCTAGACTAGGAAGTTCATTTTTTGTCTGATTCACTCCCAAAATAAGGGGAAGATCGTTGCTACATCCATGACCCCTGCGAAGGGTTCCTCCATGCAATAGCAGTAGCAAAGGGATATGGGCATGACAGAACATAGGAGCAACTTCTCCTCACCCACAGGGGTACCAAAAAATCTTCAAGTGGGCAAAAAAGTATGGTTGCATCTACAGAAATAATGCCTTACAAGAGCCCATCAGAAACTCAGATCACTCCGACATGGTCCTTAGAACAGTACCAAGGCTACGGGCAACATAGATTTGAAGCATAACATTCATCCATTCCTTGGCTTGTACCAAGTGTTCAATGTGGACCATTGTCGATCATGCTTCCCACCATTTCTGGACACTTCAGAGATTGCAGAACAGTTCACCAGAGACCCATCTCAGCAGAAGCTTCCTCATCTCAAGGAGGAACTCAACGCAATGGGGACCATTGCTTCCTAAGGGGGGAGGAATGATCCAGGTGGATATTGGTGGCCACCCACCTATCCCATTTGGACCCCCAAAAATGTCTCTTTCAGCTTTTTCAGTTTCCTAAATTGTAGCACAATTTACTATTTTTAGTAGTTTTTCGGGTCTTGAACTTCCGGAGCCGTTTTGAGGCCCTAAACTACGTTTTTTTGGGAAATTTGGGAGCAACATGGGTCCATGAATAGATTTTTCCCTTCCCTAAGTGGTAGTGCTCGGATAGATTTTTCTAATGAGCTATTGTACGCGTCAAACAGAGATCGTATGCCAAAGTTACGACTCCAGGAAATTGATGTACCAATTTACCCAAACAGGGCCCACAATTTGGCATTTCATCTTCTAGGGTTAGGTTTTGGGATGTGAAGGGTTTTCCATTGTTTCTCAACAATAAATAGGACTTCGAGCCTCATTGTAACACAGTTTAGAGGCATGTAGCCGCCACAACTCTTCTCAGAGATAAGTTACCATCGCCCTAGCTGGTTTATTTCCATTTATGTTTGTAAGCATATTTTAGTATTTTACATTAATGAAATGAAGTATTAATTCCACTGCATCTCTGTTTTTATGGTTATCTTTGTAATTTGTTGCGTTCCTGTTTAAATTCAGATCAGGTGGGGCCCACTGAAAGAAAAGTTTGAAGAGGCCACCTCTCTAGAATACATATCAAAGATTCCTATAGCATATCTAAGGAGGCCCATCACTAGATTAACCTCCTTTAAAAAACCCAAAACACCTACCACCCTCCAACAAAAAGGAAAGGACAAGCTACAGGAAGAAAAAACACATGTTATAGGAAAAATAGAGCATGCTACAAGAAAAACAGAGTGTGCTATAGGAAGAACAAATGGTACTACAGGAGGATGAAAATGAGCAACAAGAGGGGAATAAGGTAACACAACAGCTACAAGAGGGGCCAACTTCCCCAAAAGCATTTGAGAAGGACTTCCCAGAACTCCAAGATCCCAGCCCACAACCTAGTTTCAGATCCTATTATAAATTCACTAAAGGAGGGAGATTTATTCCCCAAAAAATTGCAATTCCACTTTTCTTTGAAATAGAAGCAAGAAAGAGGAAGAACCCATAGATGGATGCAAATTTCTAATTCTAAAAAGGTGGAAGGTGTGGTCCTCATGGAAGAAAAGGTCCTTGAAATGGGCACATAATTAAGCATTAGAGAAATTTTGAGGTCTAAAATGGGCCTCCTAAGAAAAATGTACAACCAAAATAATATTTATAAGAACCAATAGGATTCAGGATGATGATGTCAACCATGGGGGATTATTGACCATTTTTGGGGTGAAAATTTAAAAAAGATTAAAAAATAATAAAATAATAAAACAATAAAATTGTTTTTTCAACTTAACTCCATAAGGTTTTACTCAAATGTTGAGCGGGTGTACTCATTGAATCCAAAATTTAATTCCTCATCTAGGGAGTACCCTTGTTACATAGTTTTGATGAACCTTAATACATGAAAAATGAGAAATACATGAAAAAGCGTGACTGCAATCACGTTTTTCATGTACTTCTCATTTTTCGTGTAGCAGGGTCCATATAAAGTATGTAACATGGGTACTCCTTGGATGGGGAACCGAATTTTGCATCCAACAAGTGTTCCCACTCAAAATTTGTGTAAACCTAGAGGGAGATAACATGAAAATACGAGTTGAAAAAATAGTCTTTCCTTTTTTTCCCTCTAAAATTTGATGATGTAATCTAATATTATTTTATTATTTCCACTATTATTTTATAATTTCCTTAGGAGGCCCATTTTATACCTCAAAATTCCCCTAATGTGAGCTAAGAGAGAAATAGTCCACAATGAGGGAACAACTACAAGCAAAAAATAGATGGTCGAAGGATAAGATGTAGGAAAAGGAAACCCAATTGGCCACAACGACACACCTCTCCATGGAGGCATTATAGTGCAAACATCCATCCAAGTCTTATGAACTTTTTTATCAAAGATCAGTGGATGCAATTCCAAATCAAGACCCTAGCACAAAATGGACCTATTCCCTTTCAATATTACAAACAATTCATTGAGTCATGTGACCAGAGTAGCATAGAAGACAAAGAAAAATTGGTTGATTTCTACATGCATAATCTCACCTTGACTGATATGAATATTTTGGATCCCAATGAAAAGTTGGGGGATATGCAACTAATTTCCCTAGCATCTTGGATGACTCATGAGGAGGCCAGAGCTGAGGAGGTAAATAACGTAATGGAAAAGGAAGAAAAATAACTACTATATATCATGGCAGAGCAGATAATCCCAGTGGCTATCATAAGGAATCATAGAATCATCTCTAATGATGTTGATCTAGCAAGCAAATACCTTGCCACCCAGGAGCAAGAAATATCAGATTTTGAAGACACACTCAGGCTGTTAGGGACAAGAATCCAACATACCTTCTAGAGATGATGGAATGCCTTACCCCATGGTTTCTAGATCAAGGAGTATCACTCTCCCGGGAGGTTGAGGAGTGCATTGGAAAGCATGTGCTTGTACAAAAGATTCATGCAAAGATTAAAAGTTAATTGGATTGGACTCAAGCTCAGTCCACCCTTGTTGCTAGGCCCATAAAAAGTAATAAATGAAGAATATGAGAGGAAGGAGTGGACGCAAATAGAAAAGAATGTAGGCTTCTATCCTCAAGAAGGCACAATATTTTAGGAGCCTTGGGATGTCAGAGAGCCCACCAAGGCCATGAAAGATATGGACATAGATGACTGAGTTGCTTAGAGGATGAGAAACAACTTTAGTAGGGGGGTGATGATGAGGCTCATCAATAGGTATATCATAAGGGTCATAATGCCATTCTCCAGCTTTAAATTATCTCTTTCTGACATTTATTTACAATTTTTGTTATATTATGCTTAGTGAGAGGGGTGAAAGATGTGTTAGTGAGAGGAATTGGAGAAATTTTGAGATAATTTCAGTGTAGGAGCTCAGAGTAGACAAAAGGCAGAGATTCTAGGAGGTTTTCCACCTCCTTAACTCCTTCAATTCGCCAAGATCACAACAGTATCTCTCATTGACTTGAAGTCATTTGCATCTAAGTAGGACGAGGTTATGGGAAACCAAGCTAGTGTAGTTCAAGGAAGATCTAGATCTACCTTTCTCGAGTTTTGGGAGACAAACATCTCTATTTTCTAGGGAGTTGTTGGTAGCTACCCTTTTGTATAAATAAACATCCCAAAGACCTCATTAGGATTCAAAAAAAATTTCCATCTAAGAATTTATTGAGCTCAAGCACTTGATACTACTATTTTTGACTTATTATGTGATGTATTTGACATTTTTGCAATGATAATGAGAAGTTTCTTATTGGTCCATCATTGAGTTAGTTTCTGAGGGCTAATGCTCTTAGGTTTGGGCCCAATCCCAGTAGCTCAGGTCCCTCTTGTGTATTTCCATTCCTTTTTAGCTTAGAATGTTTGTTAGTTTTTTGCATTTTATTAGAATATAATTCCTCAAAAATCCTATGACCATTACCTCTATATCATCTCTCTCATGTGAGCCTCACTAGAGGAATCTACAATCACAACCCAAAAATACTATGTTGATGATTTCTTATTTATGATTTCTTGGAAAAAGGTCTAAATTAGTTATCTTGTTTTTCATATATTTGTTGTAGATTAGAAGTTGATTCATTACACATATAAGAGTTTTTGGAATAAGTCAGGTAGTTTCTAAATTCAACTCATCTTTTCCACCATTGGTTATGATATTTTATGAATGATAAGAGAGAATGTGCATGTGATGTTGCAATACTATTGGATCTATAGGCAAGGGGCCTTTCACAATCTCCATCTAGGACTCCTCCACCCTCTTTTGATGAATCTCAA
This sequence comes from Pinus taeda, assembly GCA_000404065.3. NCBI lineage: Eukaryota > Viridiplantae > Streptophyta > Pinopsida > Pinales > Pinaceae > Pinus > Pinus taeda. The sequence goes on along the minus strand of APFE031567390.1, from coordinate 16,529 downwards.
ATATTGTTCTTGAGCTCTATCTCTTAGGTCACCATGAGCGACCCTGTTAGTCCAAAACTGACCTTATTGAAGTGTTGAGCTTGGCTAAGGGTGTTGGTCACCTTTCATCCATCTACCACAACCTCCATCCACATTGCCATCCCTTGATCTCATTGTTATTACCTTCCAAACCCTCCCGACATTAGTTACTATAAATCATATACTTTTTACTTAAATTCCAACTCAAGATAGTCGAATTGATACGATTATGTTTCATGATTGATCTCTTTAGCATGATTTATGAATCGATATCTATGTACTACTTTATTAATATCATAAATTACATTCTATTTTGATAAGATAAAGCTCTCCTACCTAAAAATACAAGCTTTTTCGACATTTATTCAGTGAACCAACACATATTTAGGACATTTACTATGTAGACTTGTTTTACGGATGGAGTGATTTCATATCTTAGATGCCAACTCATGACTTAGATGCCTTATCACCTTTGACACATTATCCAAATATAAAATGAACTTTGTTCACAAATTAAGTCAATTAAGTAACAATTTATAACTTGGTATGGCTTTTCGAAAATCAAATTGCAAACGTTTACTATTATAAATGTATTAGACAATAGCAATTAACACATTTTTTATGTTTATCTATTTGTTCGTGCATTTCAACATTGCTTTCAATTGACCAAGAGAATCAAATAAGATGGAAAAGGAAAAGCTCAAACAATTGAAAATGTTGGAAGTGAAGATTATAATATTGATAATAGCTTAACAAAGCTTTCAAGATCCAGAAACTTTTAGGATCATTACATTGCCAAAAACCATTATGCTCCAAACATCACCCAAAAACTAAGACTAAATAGCACCATCCATATCCATGTTGCACCTTCATATAGGCACAACATAACAGAAATGAGTCTCAAACTATTTGGTTTAGAAATAGCCTAGGAAATAGATTCGATCTGCCACCAAAGAAACAAATGCAAGTCCATTCGCATAACCATCACTTGGCCTCCAACCTAATATTTAACTCCTAAATTGTACTTCCTCCACATATCCTTCATCTATGACTAACCTCTGTGACTGGTCACATGTAGATACAAACTACCCATCAGTATTAGCAACACCAACAACATCTCCAGCTGAAGCTAGTCTTTTAAATACAATATGTATATTTGAATTCATGGAAAAAATATATAAAAGATTATTTTATAATATTGATAGATAATATTTCATTGATATGTTTACAACCATTAATCATTACACAATGCATCAAAGTAAATGTCATTAAACACTTGAGTGATAATGTAGTTGTGTATCTATTTGCTGAATAGATATTAATATCTCTGCTAAGCACTAATTAATTCTTCAATGCTAAGTGTAAATCCCAAGTTTCTGCATCTTCATCGACATTACCGTCTGGACACCATTTTTGCATATAACACACTTGTCATTTCTTACATGCTCTAGTGTTAAATTTTTTCAATAATTTGTACGTTACCTGTTATCATTAGAATGATTATGAAATAAAATATGTTATAAACACTAATGTTAAACTGCACAAATAACGAGTACAATATGCGATATTAAATTTGATAAATGAAATTCGATAATGTATGCTGGATTTGAAGTGCAGAGAAGTTGATTATGCAAAATTGTATATTGGCTTTGAACTTTTCCTCACTCACTCTCCACACTCAAACAAAGTTCCGCACTCTTAAAAATATTCTAAGAAAAAACTAGAGTGTGGATTCTTTAGTGCGAAAGAAGTTGCTTTTTCTACATCGCATAAAAAACACTGTTCTCTGCACTTCTGCGAAATTTTTTCATTATGTATAGAGTTTTGTGAAGAGAGCTTTCATTGTGCTGATAGATTTTACTGTGCATATATATTTAGTATTAAAATATTACCCATAATATATAATTTTAGTGATGCGGAATAATTGTGCGGAGATATAATGTGGATATTGATTACACTGCAAATAAATTCGCATATCTCTGCACGATTATTCCCTTACCTCTACACAATGTGGATATATAATGGAGATACAATGTGGATATTAATTAATGCTTAAGATATATTCAACAGAATGATACACAATCATGTTAACTTTGGAATGCTTAATAACATTTAATCTAATATCAATAAAATCGTATATATCAATACTATAAAATAGTTTTTTCTGCATTTATTTAGTGAATTCAGGTATATGCACATGTTTCCGCAACTAATATGCTTCATAGCGAATTGAAATGATGTGTAGATCTTCTTCGCACACTTCTAATTGCATATTTCTTTTGTCACAGATACCTCTAGTCAAAATCAGATAGTTAGACAATGTAACAATGCCTAGATGAAATCACATTGAATATAATAAAGCATCTACTCTTATTTGTTCGAATTGCATGGATTATAGACTTTGCTCTTATTGCATGTATTCTAGTTATCATTTTGCTAATTTTAATATAGTTCTCCATAGTCCCTTATCTCCACACATATGTGTTCTCCACACACAATACTCTGTTGTTATAGTGGAGTGCAGAGGCAGAGTTGAAGTTTTAGTGTGCAAAGTGCTTGTTTGTACTCCCTTATCTCTGCACATATTCATTCTCTGCACGCAATACACCATTTCAAAGCTATTTCTGCATATTTGGAACTCTCGTGAGCTTTGGCATCATTGGAAAAAGAAATAACAATCTCATTCATAACAACGTAAGATCACTCACTGACCCTACCTCTACTACTAATTAATTGATTAAGGCCATGCTTCTTTATGTGGGGTATGTATTTTCTCATTATTCGAGAATGCTTGCATTTCTGCAATTTGATGTTATTTTGGAGTGAAGAGGTATAGCCAAAGTTTTTCTTCTACGAAATTCTTCTTTGTACTCACTTATCTCTGCACAGACATGTTCTCCACACACAATACTTTGTCATTATTGTGGAGTGTGGTGATAAAGTCAAATTTTTTATTGTAGCATAACGATTTCATTATTAGCCTTAATGAACATTTTAATATTAAGTAATCTACACTCCAAAATGTTGCTATGTGCAGATGGATAATTTATACGAAAATGTAAAAATAAATGAACAAAGATTTTGATGCACATATTTCTTTTTGCACATTGATTTACTCCACCATAACGAAAACTATTGCAAAAGAATATTTATGCATGCATTTGCTAAATAAATGAAAAAAATAACATTTTATAATACCGATTGATTTTCTAAAAAACAATAATAATTATCCAATGTCGATTTTCTAAAAAAATTCTTATGTTACTCATAAAGTGAAATAGACAATTTTGCAAATTAAGTTACGAAAATATTTTGAAATTAGTGAGATATTTTTTGTTTTTATGAAAAGATTAGAAAAATACAATTTTACACTGAAAGCAAAGAAACAACTAAATCAATGGAGATTTACTTTGACATACAATATAGTCAACAAATTAAATAGAGAGATATTGATAAATATCATGCATGGAAATTAATTTTGTTATTTACAAATTCAATGACGAACTAAGGTGCATCAAGAAAATTTTCTACTTCTAATGTCTAATAACTCCAAGAAGGATTGCCACAGTTTACAATTGGACTACAGATAGCTATTCTAAACATATTTACTCCATACATTCTCCAAAACACACCTACAAACACAATATATTTTCCTAATATAACAAAAAATAGACTAACATCTATCTAAATCGCAAGATATCCCCTATAACAAAAGCGACTTGGGCTTCATTAAATTTTGTCTCCAGGTGAGAAGCAGGAGAGTCCTGGTCAATGGAGGATTCAAAGTTATTCTCCTCGTGTTGTGCTGAAATCTCATGTTGCACCATGATATCCTCATTTACCTCATTATGGTCCTCCTCAGCATTGACGTCCTCTGCCTAAGCCAAATTATCGACACAAAAACTCAACATTTCATTTGCTAATTGCAATCACTGCAACTTCAACTCCAATACTACCATTTTCTGATTTGAAAGCTTGAAATGGTCCCATGAATCAAATAGAACCATCTCAACATGCCTTGAGACCAAACCGATGAGAAATTCCAGAGCACTGATCATTTTAAATAAAGAAATGTTGATCTCTTCCTATGCAATTCCATAATCATGCTCCATAAACATGAACTTGTGCCAAACCTGCTAATAAACTTGGTGAATTATGGCTCTAATCCCCGATTCGATGCTTGCAAAGTCACTTCAACAATTTATATATACCAACAATCTAACTTTCCTTCATTGTAAGTGATCCAGATTTAAACAGGAACACAACAAATTACAAATAGAACCATAAATACAAGGATGCAATAGAAATAACACTTCATTTCATTAATATCAAATACTGAAATATGCTTACAAACAGAATGGAATTAAGACTAGATCGGGTGATGGTAGCTTATCTTTGAGAAGAGATGTGGTGGCTACATGCCTCTCAATTCTGTTACAATGAGGCTCAAGGGCCCTTTTAATATTGAATGATAAGATCAAATCCTAAACAACCAAAACCCTAACCCGAGGAGATGTAACACCAAGAGTTTATGGGCCCTGTTGGGGTGAGTTAGATAACGAACTTTCTGGGGTCGCAACTTGGTCATATTATCTCCATTTAACATGCATGATAACCCGTTGGAAATATCTCTCCAAGGAATACGATGGAAAATATGATTTGAGATAAGTAGATTGCCAAAAAAAATCCGTTTAGGGTCTCAAAACAGCTTCGAAAGTTTAGGACCCGAAAAACTACTAAAAATAGTAAATTGTGCTACAATTAAGGAAATTGAAAAACTAAAAGAAACAATGGTCAGGGTCCAAGTGGAATTGGAAGGCGGCCACCAATATCCACCTGGATCATTACTCCCCCCTTAGGAAGCAATGGTCCGCATTGTGTTGAGTTCCTCCATGAGATGAGGAAACTTTTGCTAAACTTGGTCCCTGGTGAGCCACTTGCCCTAGAAAAGGAGTTGGCCTCCTTTGACAAATCGATACAATTGGATCTTCTTCTGTCGAGTGTTCTTAATCTACGTGTCCATGATCCGATCAGTTGTGGCTTGCTCCGTGCAATCTAGATTTAACTCTATAGGTGTGATTTGTTCTGCAATGTTTGATGTGTCCAACAATGGTGGGAAGTATGGTTGAAGGCGGTCCACATTAAACACTGGGTGCGGGCCAAGGAATGAGGGAATGCTGAGCTCAAATGAATTGTTTCCCATAGCCTTGGTAATGGTGTAATGACCATATTAGAGTGGTCTGAGTTTATGATAGGCTCCGGTAAGGCGCTCCTTATGAAATGCAACCAAACTTTGTCACCCACCCAAAACTTGTGTGGCACTCGATGTTGATCATGTCGCTACTTGTACTTGGCATTTGGTTTCTCCATAATGTCATGGACCTGCTAGTGGATATGTTGGATGTGCTCAATGAATTTGTTTTCCTTATCGGCTTCCAACTGGACATGAGCCGAATCTGCTTGAGTAGCTACAAATGGTATGGCCACATCAATGGGACATAGTGGCTGGAGTCCCAAGCCCACCTGAAAAGGGATGTGGCCAATCGAGCTATGGAGAGCTCACTTATAGATGTGCTAGACATACAAAAGGCTCTCATCCCATGTGCGTGGATGTTTTGAGTTGTACATGCGTAGAATGTGTACGACCATCCTCTTGACAACCTCTATCTCGCCATCAGTTTGGGGATGGAAAGTTGTGTACTTAGTGAACTTGGTGTCCAACATCGATTAGAGACTGGACCAAAATGTACTTAGTGAACTTGGTGTCCATCATCGATTAGAGACTGGACCAAAATGTACTAAGGAACCTGTTGTCCTAATCTGAGATGATAGATTGTTGGATCCCAAAGTGTACACACACTCATTCAAATAAGAGTTTAGCAGTGGCTTCTACTATGATATTCTTCTTACAGGCCGCTAGAATGGCCATCTTTGAGAATCTATTGACAACCACAAAAACACAGTCGTTGCCATGTTTAGTAGAAGGAAGGACTGACATGTAATCCATGAAGATGTATTCCCAAGGTCGTCTAGTTGTAGGCAGTGGAGTATAGAGGCCTTACTTCTTGATGGTCGATTTGGCAATGGCATAGGCAGTGCAGGATTTGGTGTACTTCCTCACATCCTGTCAAAGTTTCGGCCAGCAGAAATACTTCTATAGTAATACCACTGTTTTCTCAACCCCAAAATGCCCAGTGGCCCGACTGTAGTGCACTTCCCAAATCACCTTGGCTCGCTCACTTGAAGGAAAATAAAGGTGTCCTAGGTGGCATAGCAGGGCATCCTGGAGGTGAAAATCTAGAACTTGTTGACCCTCCAAGAGAATCTAGTATATGTGGCCGAACACTGGGTTGCTTTTGTAGAGAAGTGTGCAATTAGAAGTCTCGTGCTCATAAGAGTTGAGAACAATGGTTAACGCCATGATTGGTGGTCGGTTGAGGTAGTCTGCAACATTATTGGTGCTACCCTTCTTATACTTGATATTTAAATGGAACTATTTTACGTATGTAGACCACTTTTGATGGTAATCATTCTGCAACTTGTGCCTGTATGAACTGCAGGGGTTGGTGGTCTGTGTGTATGACCATTTCCTTCCTCAAAATGTAATGCTTCCATTGTCGGCAAGCATGCACAATGGAATACATCTCTTTGTCATAAGTGGGATACTTATGGAATGTGTCTAAATGTGTCTCACTATGATATGCCATTGGATGCCCCTATTGAGTAAGGACTTCCCCAATGGCATAGTCAGAGGCATCTATCTTGATCTCAAATCGGTGTTGCAAATATTGTAAAGTGAGCACTGGTGCAGAGCAGAGGCGATGTTTCAAATCTACGAATGCCTTCTGTTGAGATTCAGAACAAAATAAATTTACTTTCACTCCTCCCTTGGTGACTTGACTCAAGGGCCAAGTGATATGAGAGAATCGCAACACGAACCTGCAGTAGAAACTGGTAAGACCCATAAAGCTATGGATCTCTGTCAGAGTGGTTGGGGCTGGCCAATCCCGAATGACTTGGATCTTGGCTGGATCCACATGCACCCCTCATTCATCAATAATGTATCCTAGATACTAAACTTGGGTCATGCCAAAAGTGCATTTCTCCAAATTGGCACATAGCTAATGTTGTCGCAGTGTTTGGAGAACTTGTCGGATGTGGTGGAGTTTCTCTTCCCAATTCTAGCTGAAGATCAGGATGTCATCTAAGTATGCCATTACAAATCAGTTGGTGAATGGTTGTAAGATGTCATCCATTAGCCTCATGAAGGTTGCAGGAGCATTTGTCAACCCAAAAGGCATAACCAACCATTCGAAAAGCCCATCCTTGGCTTTAAAGGTGGCCTTCCACACATTGGAGTGTTTGATTGGTACTTGGTGATAACCAGACTTCAAGTCGATCTTGCTGAAATATTTTTCCCCCTTCAGTTGGTCCAAAAGGTCATTAATCTGTGGGATCGAGTACCTATTTTGGATAGTGATCTTGTTCAGCACAAGGTAGTCAATACAGAGTCTCCAAGTCCCATCCTTCTTTTGTACCAACACGATCAGGATCCCATAGGGCGATGAACTCAAATAGATGTGACCTTTCTGCAATAGCTCTTGAATCTACCTCTTGATTTCGTTGTTCTCCAGAACGGAGCACCGATAGATTAGTCCATTGGGCAGCGGTGCACCTAGGGTTAGATCGATGGAGTGCTTGACTTGATAGTGTAGAGGCACCCCTGTGGGGGAGGTGAAGATGTCCTTGTACTCCTCCATGACCTTCTCCATCTATTGTTGCTATGCGAAGGGTCCCTGTTTGGAGGTCATGGCCATCATCTTCTTCTTTCCCTAAGGGTGTATCATCAGGAAAACAATTTTCCTGGTTTTGGAAATGAGCTTACTACATTGTTTTGCAGTAACCAAAGAGATGGTTGTAGGCGGTGCTACCTTCGGTATCCTGTAGAAGTTATTTCCCAAAGTAACAATAATAGCACGAGGCCTTGACTCATACACATCATGTCGCTTCCATAAGTATGGTTGGCCTAATAATACATCAAAAATATCAAGGGGAGCAACATCACATAATACCTCATCCGTGAAGGGCTTGATGTTGTATGGAAGGTGGCCCTAATGGCTCATGCGAAGATACCGTCCTTGGTGAAGCCACCCGATGGTGTATGGTTGTGGATGTGATGTGGTCGGTAAGTCCAACTGCTTCATGACCTTTGCTGAAATGAGGTTATTTTGGCTTCCATTGTCGACAATGAACTGTAGCAAGGAACCCTTTACCCACATATGGGAGTGGAAGAGGCACTCCTCCTCCTCTGGATCTTTGGGTTCCTCCTTCTAGATCTTCATGGTGGCAATGGTGGCATTAGGCTCTACATCAATAATCTAATACCCTTTGTCATTCCCCTTGTCGGGTTCTGACTCAGAGTTGTAACATGCATATGATTCTAAAGCCTTTAGCTCGGCCACTAGTGACTGCTTGGTCTGACACTCACTTCTGTTGTGAGTGGAGCTCTTATAGAACTCACACCACTTTCCCATGTCCTTCTTCGACTTCACGACATTTTTCTTTGCTTGTAGCTTTGGCGGGTTGTCCTAGGCTGCCTCACCTTGGATTTGTCCTTTGTTTTGCGGTTTGGGGGCACCTTTCCCTTGCTTTGGATTCACAGATCCAAATTTTTCCTTCTTTTGTTTAAACTATTTCTCGATCTTGGCTGCATATTAGTATGTCGTGCCAAGCAAGGAGATGTCTAGGAATTCCATCTCATCCTAGATGTACCTATGCAGACAGCCGAGGTACTTGAGAATCAAATGCTTCTCAAAATCCTTGATACCCAACTTTGTACGAAGGGTATGAAAAACATTATTAAACTCCGGCACATCTTGGTCCCTTCCCTGTCGCAGCATTGTCCACTTTATGTATTTATCGTCATAGCTCCTGACAGGGTAGTACTGCTCCTTGATGGCATCTCGAAACCAGTTCCAAGTGGGTGCGGCTGAAAAATAATGAGTTTGTACTTTCATCCTTCTACTCATAGTAGGTTTCCCACCAATCCTTGATGCAGGGGGCTGCTTTGAGAAGTGCGAAGGTGATATTTTCCCGGCTGGAAAAATCATGAATAGAAAAATATCCTTCTAGCAGTTTAACCATTTATTTACAGTGTCTGCATCTATCTGACCCTCAAATATGGGAATGTCAAAGTTAACTTGTATCTTAAAGGGTGTGGCGCTTCCAGAGTAGTTGCCGGAAGTAGATGCATCGCCCTTGGGTAGCCGCGGAAGGATCTGGGCAAAGTTGTCCATCATCGAGTTCCTTTTCACTCAAGGGCTTCCTCGAGCAATATTTTAATAGTATCTCATGCCTCCTCATCTTTCTTTCCATTTGCCATGGGAGGCCATCGGGATTTGCGAGGCTGGTAATGCAAAGGTTCGACTAGTTCAAGCCCTAACTCCTTATATTCTAACCTCGCTAGGGACATACAAAGAAAAATAGAGAAAGAGCAGACTACTCTGATACCACTGATCTAGATTTAAATAGGAACACAATAGATTACAGACATAACCATAAATACAAGGATGCAGTAAAAATAACACTTCATTTCATTAATATCAAACACTGAAATATGCTTACAAACAGAATGGAAATAAGACTAGCTCGAGCGATGATAGCTTATCTCTGAGAAGAGATGTGGTGGCTACATGCCTCTGAACTGTGTTATAATGAGGGTCAAGGGCCTTTTTATTATTGAACAATAAGAGCAAACCCTAAACAACCAAAACCCTAATCCGAGGAGATGTAACACCGAGAGTTTATGGGCCCTGTTGGGGTGAGTTGGACAACCAACTTCCCGGGGTCGCGACTTGGTCATATTATCTCCATTTGATGTGCATGATAACATGTTGGAAAGATCTTTTTGAGGAATACGATGAAAAGTACAATTTTTTAGGCAAAAAATTGTTGGTGGTAGATTGCCAAAAAAAACGTCGTTTAGGGTTTCAAAACGGCTCCGAATGTTTAGGACCCAAAAAACTGCTAAAAATAGTAAACTGTGCTACAATTAAGGATACTGAAAATCTGGAAGAAACAATGTTGGGGAAACAAGTGTAATTGGCAGGTGGTTAGTTCAGTAATTTATATACCAACGATCTAACTTTCCTTGATTGTAAGCCTTTGTCTTTGTCATTAATGCCGACTCAATTAGGAAATTTTTATATCTCAAGGCATTTGACACCTAAAGTTAAAATTGATAACCCAAGTAACATTAAAAGCAGGTGCCTGATTATATTTTTAGATTCTAAATGAAAATTTTAAACTGATAAAAATAAAATTAATATTAATATAATCTAGAGGTCTTTGCCAACATTTTCCTGGATAACTTTCATTATGTTGAGAGTTTTGTGTCAAGAGATTTCACTATGTGGAGAGTTTTCATTGTGCAAAATTTTGTCTGCACTCTGCACAACCTTTAATCAATTGACGTATTTAGTATCAGAATATTACCAATAATTTATAATAATAATGACGTGAAAGAAGTGTGTGGAGAGAGAATGCATAGGGAAGTGTGAAACATAGAGACGCCGGTATTCGCAATACAAAGATACAAATTATATAATAATAATGTTGTGGAAGAACTATATGGAGAGAGAACGTATACAGCAGTGTGGAACATTGTGCCACACTTGTATCACTGCAAATAACATTTTTCTCTCACTATACTAGCCATTTAACAAATGCTTAGGTTGAAAGCTTTCATTATGCAAAGAGCTTTATGCAGAAAGCTTTCACTGTGTGGATAGATTTTATTATGAGAGCAAAATTTTTAATCAATTAATTAGTAGATTCCAACGCAAAAGAAGTTGATTCTGCGAGAGTGCAGAAAAATCACTATTCTTCGCACTTTCACACTCATTTCCTATAAGTCTTCGGTGGCATTTGTGCAAAGAGCTTTTATTATGCAGATAAATTATGCAAAAATATTTCATTCTGTGAAGTGTTTTCATTGTGCATAGTTTTGTTTGCACTCAATTGACTCATCCTATTCAGAATAATGATATACTGATTATTTAGTATTAAAATATTACCAATAATGTATAATAATTATAATAATGCGAAAAAAACTGTGTGGAGAGAGAATGCCTATAAAAGTGTGGAACTTCGCGACACAATTGTATTTGTTATTCACAAATGCTTGTTCCTTGCTTGTGCAAGGAACTTTCGTTCTGTAGAGAGCTTTATGAGGAAAGCTTTCACTTTGCAGAAAACTTTCATTATGAACACACAACTTTTAATCAATTAATTAATTGTAGAGATATCAATATTGACAATACAAAAAATAATTATTTAATTTAAAATATTACCAATATATATTTACCAGCATACATTATAACATACTATATATTTGTTTATTTTATTTAAAAATAAAACCTACAAATAATTTTAAAAATTTAAAATTTAAAACCCAAAATTTAGTTTAAAAAATAGCTACTACTTAAATAATAATAATGAATCAATATAAATCTACAATACGCTCCTATATTGGTTTCAATACGCTGCGTTCGCATGCGTTGTTGAGTGAACAATTAAATAATTAAAATTAAACCAATTAAACCATGATTTTAATCACCAAAGGTGATTTCAACTTCCAAGCTATTAGAGCGAACTCGTTTTCTCTAGCGTTGTACAAGTTTAAATATTTTTATTTTTGGAAATTTTTTTTTTTACACCCTACAAAAATTTATTATTTTATTTAAATTTATATTTTAAATATATAAATTTAATAAATCACAAATTTTAACATATTTATTATTTTCTAAGTTTATAACCTTTTATATTAATAAAAAAATATTTTTTTACATTTTTCTTAGGCATATTACTATATTATATATATTATTTATATATATATATTTTGGAATTTGAGTACGTGTAAAATTGTTTTTGTAGGGTTAAGAGTTTGTCTTTTTATGACTTGAGGAAATTAGTTAATGGCCAAGACTTAGATTGTCTTTCTCTCTCTGAATTAAGGAAATTAGTTAATGGGTAGATTTAAAAGAATTAATGCAGATTCTAAGTGGGCTGGTTTTTCTTGAATAACAATAATGAGTTAACTTACATTGCAGTTAGCAGCCAGATGCCGAAACTGAATTATGATAAATTTTCCTACTATTTGAAAATAAAAATAAAAAAAGTATAAAAAAATTAAAGTAGTTCTCTACTTTTCCTGAATGGTAAACAAGAATGGTCAATTATAATTCGCGTTCCAGGAAAATAAAAGTTGCCCTGGAGGATGTGGTCCAACTGTTTGATGAAGGGCTTTAATCACCACAGGGCTGGTAGTCCAATCTTTGACAAAACTATATGTACCTCGTGGTCCAATCCTTAACAAAACTATATGTACTTGATAATGGCTTTAAATATAATTTCTTCAACCACAAGTCATGTGAACTATGTGTACCAGAAAACTGCTCTGTATATGATTTCTACCAGGAGTTATCTATAATGCGACTTTTTGGAGATTCCGGTGAAGGAATCTGGCGGAAGAAATTGAGGTTAAATCTTGATTTGTTGCAGTTAAAATAGTTTTTGAACTGCATATTTGGATTCAGTACCCTGAAAAACCCCTGGGATGTTTCGATCGTGCAGAAACTAGCGATCAAACTTGCCATTCCAATAAATTGCTGCCGGATTTTGACCAGAAAAACCCACCGGAAAAGCTTTCAAAAAGTCACATTATAGACAACTGCTTTCTACCGTTGAAAAAATAATTTTTCATTCACAATTCATGAACAAAGCGGCTGCTGCGCTCGGGATTTTGACGGCTGGCCTCTCGAGCCCATACTGTAAGAGAAAAATACGCAACACGCAGTTGCATCCCACTCAATAAATTGTATCGAGTCCTTGAAATCGTCTTACTCACACCATCAGTACTGTTCAGAGGACTCAATAAATTGTACAAGTCCTTGAAATTGTCTTACTCACCCCATGTGAAAGCCAATCTAAATATACTGTTCAGAGATGGCACGTATTTGGAAGAACGCTGAAACTGAATGCAGAGGACATGCAAGTATTTGTTTCATGTGTAATTTCAGTTATGCGTACATCTGACCTTCGTTGTTTGATAATTTTGACAGCTTTTTATCCAACTCTCATTGCGTTTTTTCCGCTGTCACCTACATCTACTGTCCGCGCATACCTGGGAATATCAACCACCGCCCTTTTGCCTCGCATACCTGGGAATATCAACCACCGCCCTTTTGCCTTACATATATTCACCTCCACTCCACTCCACTATCCCTCCACAATGCGAAGGGTTACTTACCCTGACATAACATTACAAACTTTACTTTCTAAACAAGACGGGATGCGGGGTAGCTAGTCCCTGCCCCAGCCCAATAGTCAAACAAAAAGTCCAAAAGCAGTGTGTCATCAGAAACCGTTGATCTAGAATGTTCTGAGTCGTCGATTTGTTTATTAGGTTGCAAATAAACTCGGCGCGGAGAAATCTGGTTGTTGTTGCTGTCGTGTGTGGAAGATGATTTGATTTTGCTGTGTGCAATAGCTGTCTATGCCCACGATGATGCCTCAGGGATGCGTCTGCCGTCGTATTCTGAGCAATGGTTGGTCGAGAACCAGCGATCCAGCGAGAACCGAATTCCAGAAACATTTGAATTCCAAGTGGTTAAGAAGGGGAAGGGAACGGCAGCGCATTGGAATGACAACGGACCTGATAAAATCGTAATATGTAGTTTTTGAAACTACAAAAATTAAATTCTAGAAACCCTATCGTGAAATAGGCCACACTAGAAGTACCTGTAACTTTGAAAACTTACTTGCAAATAGAGCTGCAGGTCGATTTTCAAGCAATGTCTGAATGTCATGTACGTTAGAACGAGCTTTAATATTGCATCTCTTGAATCAAGGTTTTAGAACGAGTTCTCTGCATCTAGTTTTATCACACTGTGTTACACCTGCTCTGAACATTGCTCAGATGTACAATGGTTCTTGAAAAATGTGTCATTTCAGTGTTTTTTGGTACCACTGAAGAAAGAAAATAATCATCATTTCAGCTTTTCCAACAACATTTAGGGTTGACCAACCTGGGTCAATTTAACGTTAAGAATACAAAGAGGGCCGACGTTAATAGCGTAGTCTAAACTGTACGGTTTTTGTTAGTATGTTTTATATTTTTTAATTTATAATGGAGAAAAAATAGTTGATATTGTAAATTTGCACAACTGACTATATACAGTCCTAATTTAAATATTTTAATAAGATAATAAAAAAAGACTCCGTATATAAAAAATACCATAATAACAAAACTATTATTCTAAATTCCACTGAAAAAAATAAAACATTCAAAATCAGCAGCTATCCGGAGATATTAATCACCTCCCTCTATAATAATAAGCGTTTCCAACATATTATAACGGTCATCTTACATGGTTAAGATTATTAACTTTAACATATGTAACACTACTTTGTTGTGAGTGAATTTTATTTCCCATGCTTTTACGGGGATAGAAGCAATCACTCAATGGACTTTATTATTATGCTAGCAAGCGTTTAACAATAATAAGTTCACCAGCTCAAGCATAACGCATGAGTGAAACGTGGCGCAGGACAGCCGTGTCATGACGTTGAATGCTCCCTCGTAGTTGGTTCCGCTCGGCCTAAGTCATCGTCTTTTTCGCCGTCCGTTTGGTTCGTCCAATGCTCTATTCAATTCTGCACAATCTCAATTGATTATGTTCCTGTTAGCGCCTCAAATCAGCCTGAAAAGCCAAGTCCGATCCCAATGCCGATCAGCTCTGGACTTTGCCAAACGTGAACTAGCTATGAATCTCTAGTTGGGCTTCAGGTCTGAGAATGATATACATAGAAGAAAAGGACTGTTATAAGGACTGGTAGCTGACAAGGATTTAAATAATGGGAGGCCGAAGGCTGGCAGGATTTTGCTTGAACAGGATTGCAACGCATGCCAGGACTCCCAGCGAAGCGAAACCCATTGCAGAGGGGCCTCGCAGCAACATTCCTGATAATCATATCACAGACACAAAAGCTACGCTGCAGCAAGATGACCATCATGCCCACAATGAGGCGGTGAATTGGGACAAATTTGATGAAAATTCTGCGAGCAGGAAGATAATGATGTACAGATCGTTGTGCTGAACAGTGTATGTGACGTTAGCCTAGCGGCTCCATCGATTCAGCTGGTGCAGAGGAGGAAGCGCAGTGGAGTCTGGTATATAGCTTTGCATTATAATTTCATCGGCAGATATGGGCAAGTCCTTCGAAGATTTACCGAACCAACTTGCTTCTTCAGGTCAGGCATCTTTCTCTGTTCTTTGAGTTCATTCACTGCAGTATGTTCATAAATCTACCATTAAAATAACATAAAATTACAGATAAAGACCAGAAGTAATCTTCCCTGTCCCGTTGCAATCTTCCTTCCCCTGTTAAGAATCGGAGAACCCAGCAAAGCAAAGAAGTTCAGTCGCCTTAGGTAGTGGAAACTATATACCTGCATAGCTTTTGCCTGCAATGTAAAACTTTCGAAATTTATACTGAGGAAACGTGTTGAACCAGTTTACCAGGAATCCATACGATTCTTCTGAAATAGCGTTGAAATTCAAGTAACAAAAAAAATCATTATAATTAACATTGTTTTTCAATTTAAAACCTAATTTTTTATTTTTTATTTTATTTGAAAAGGGAATTGAATGAGATACCAGCATACGCATCTTTCTGGTTCTCTTTCTCACAGTAAGCTGTAAAATAAGCCTATCGGCTTAACAAACTGCGAAATCTAAAATAAAATTAAAAAAACTCCATTTTCTGAGGGGAATATATCTTTTGTTTTCGTAATCGAAGCGAAATGCCAAAAGCGCAGACCCCCATTAAACATTAAAGCTTCAGTACATGTAGAAGCTCATGTAGAACCCGCAAGAAGAATAAGAGGTAATCTTATATGAAATACAGAACAAAAGCATAACATGTAATATTATATGAAGTAAAGAAGATTCTTGCGTAATTGAAATGGAGACTGCGCTGAATTTTAAGCAGTAATATATTCAGCTAGCTAGAAATTTAGAATAGTTTTTGCCTTTTTCAAAAATTCTAAAATATTTTAAAGTTTAAACAATTAAACTCCATGAATCCAGAAATGTGAAAATAGAAAATAGTATGAATACTCAGCTATTGATTAGCAGTCAATAACAGGTCGCTTTCAATATTCAAAGATTTAGAGATTTATCATCCAAAGCTTTCAATATTCAAATATTTACAGATTTCATATTAATAATTTGTCTTTCGGCTTTCACACATCAAAATTTCAGCAAATTTAATGATAGATCTTCATATCTGTGTTTCCGCTCGAAAATTTCAAGGACTAACAGGCTCTTCATATATTTCACAGATTTCGAAGTATTTTATCTATGTATCAAGGTGAAAAAACACAAGCCTCTGAAAAAAAAAGTGACTGTAAAGATGAAAGAATACCTGAGCAGTGAGATGCTTGATAG
>APFE031567385.1:0-10620 GCA_000404065.3 Pinus taeda | reverse complement strand
TCCTTCCGAGCCATCGAGCGAGGTAATATTGTTCCACGGTTCATTCAAATCTGGATTCTCCTTCCATGTCCTGTGTAAACTGCTTGCTCCGAAGAAATGTTCTAAGTTTTGCGCCGTTAAGTCCTTACCCCAAACCAACAGGATATCTTCCGGTTCAGGGTCCAGCTCGACCGTTTCACAAGAGTTTACCATGTTTAATCCGCCTGATTAACCACTTAAGCACTAGCACAGTCTACTTTGGTTTCAGATACAAGGTAAATGCCTTGGATTAGGCAGAGGTCGCGACAGCTATGTCACCCAATTGACAAACCCAGGTGGTTTCCTGAAGCCTGGGATGCGATGTCTCCAGCTGTTTCCGATCTACACCCTATGTCCGTCCTCGCGCCGTCCCGCCCTTCCGATTCTGACAAGTGTCTTTTCCTGGTGCCTTGGATCGCTAGCCGCATCGTCCACAGGCCTCTTTTGCCTTTGCTCGCTTCCCTTTTCACTCTAAAACTTACCGTCTAGCCTTAGGCCCTCAGCCCTTTCGGCTGCATCCTTTGCTCCCGCGACCATGCCCTAACGCCTCGTTGCTATGAGAATTATAATTACAATTTAATTCAAGGACAAATTAAACTAGGATTTTTTTCTTGATGTTATTTTTAACATTTCTTGTTGCTATTTCCAACACCTGTCACTGTCTACTCTATGCCCCGAGGGCCTTTTCCTTGTATCATTATTTTAAGATTATAGTTAATATAATATGACATGGATTTTTAAAATTTTGTAATTCTTTTTAATATTTTTTATTATAATTAATCTAAATTATAATTATCATTTAAAGTTGCTTTACAAATCTTATTAAAGAGAGAAGAGGGGAGAGAGGAGATTTTATAGTTATAAAATTTGTTTCACCCACATGCACCCACACAACAAATCTCATAGAAGAGGAGGTGAAGGTCAAGGAAACAAGTTCTCCAACCTTGCATCCATTCAACCATAATGTTAGTAGAAGATTACACTTCCTTATGGGCATTCTTTTGTTATAAAAGGCTAGAATAGACTTCTTATTAAGGACAATGTAGGAGTTCGGTGATAATTTAGGATGATAGTCAAATATGGAAAATTGGCATATTTGGAAAAAGAAGTTGAATACTTTTATTAATTATATTGAAGATTTTTGGAGGGCTTCATTGTGGTGCTAAAACAATGGTGACGGGTTTCTTCAAACATGTGGGTCATGCCAAAAGAAAACAAGGAAGTGAGTTATATTCCCCGCAATTGTTTGTTGTAGATGTAGATGTTTCCCTTACAAATGTGTTAAAATTTGAATTTCTATGGCCAATAATAGAAGAAGGATACAAATTATATGATTTTGACCTTTTCTAACTTGTCAACATTCAAATTCAACCAAGCAATCCTTGTTGAAATTGCAATTTTGGATTCATGGGATTATTATTGTTGATGTAGGAATGAGTTAAGACCCCTCTAATACCTCAACCGCAACTAGTTTATGAAATTTTAAAATTTCATATATGTGATTCAAACAAATCCAAAATGATTCCTATAACATTTCAAGACAAAAATTATAGTTTCCCCTCTTTATTCTTTATGGTCAGAAAAATGGTCATTTTTCCACCAAACTAAAAAACTTACAACTACAAAACATAATGAATTGGCTTAGTAAGAGTGCCTGCTTGAAAAACATAGAATACTCAATTTTTAATGGAAAGCATGGCTACAGTAGGCTTCTTTCTTAGCATTTTCTTTGGATTCCATAATGGCATTCTTAAATTATATCTCCACTTTATATTGGAGTATTGCATCTTTTTCATTGGCAATTGCTTTGAAAAACCTAGTAGAAGTTTTTAGGAGGGAGGCAACCAAAATAGAGCTCATTAGTAGACTCTTAATCATTTTATTTTTCATGTTGTGATTTAGTGAGCTTCTTAAATTGATTGCCTTGTATGGCCACCCTTGCTTCCAATTATGCATTCCTAACTAGTTGGGCTTTGAGTTGAGAAGCCACTATGTTATTTAGATGACAAATTTCTACCTATGGATCCTTAGTTTATTATGAAATCCCTTGTCGACCTCAACAAATATCAACAATTTCACAAAGTAAATAATCACTAATGTGACAATCACCCTCCATGTTAGAGGGAATAAACCCAAAGGCAAGGTGAAAACTAACCAGAAGTCATCCCCTAAACCCCCAAGACTCTTCAAGATTCTACTAACTTCATATTAGAGTCCAAAATGTTGAGGCTTGATGAAGGTTGGAGCATGTGCTACAAGGCTAACTAATAAACCAAGGCCAAAATGAACCATAAAATTCCTACCTCTTCAAGTAGATCCATTTGGTCATTCCTTAAAGTTACTTTGCGATTTGAAATTGGAGTATATTGTAGTCAAAGTTCTATTTTTGTTTTTGTAAATGGAAAAATAAGTTTTGTATGGTGGCTTTGAAAGAAAATGTAAATGTAAAAACCCCCTATTATAAAGTTTTATTACATGGGCATCAAGGCCTAACTTTTAAGGTCAAAAAAAGGCATTATTCCAAAACTATAGAGAAGTGGGTTGAGGCTCACTGAAAATTGAAAATTAAAAAGTGCACAAGTTGAGATCGGATCGCAGCATATTAACACAATGTAGTGAAATTAATGGTTTTACGACAGTTTAACATGGACAAGATTTAAACGAAGGGCACCCTTCGTGGACTTCTATAATGGAAACCACTAATATGAGGATCTATGGTTGTCTTTTAATACGACGGGTACCCCCGCATTTCCACAAACAACCAGATGCACCTGTTGTAAGCAATAATTATTTTAAAAAAAAAAACACTTGTTGAAAGAGCACTAATGATCAACAAGCCAAGCAAGTGAGTGAGTGTCACATCATCCATTATTTGTTGACCTGTCATTCCATTTCACCTTGGAACATCATCAAGACGTTTGATTTCTTCCGCCTATCCCACCAAGGTTAAGGGGGATTCCTAGTCTTAGCCTGTTTATCTTTTGGTTCATATAGTTATATCAATTGACATCCTTATTACTAGTTCTACGTATGCATTAAGTTCCACGCCATCCTGTACACACCTAGTAACACATTTTCCCATTTCTTGGCTCCATTGTTTCTTTAAGTTGTAAGTATGAAGAAAACCCATAAGATTTCCCAAAACCCTATAACTACTCCACCATCTGGTCCTACTCCATTAATGGACCAATAATTTGAATTTTATGACCCTCATTGCTTGTTATACCTTCTGGAAATCTGAAATGATGTTTTTGATCATTTTAAAGAATCCAATGACCTCCTTTGCTTTATTGAGTTGGGTCTTTACTATGACATTGTATTAATTCTCTACGATTTCCCAGATTTTGTAACTTGGTTTATGTATTCTCTTGTTCCTCAAATAAATTCCTTTATGTACTCTTCTGGAGAAAACATTCTTGAAGTCACGCCAAAGTTAATACAAGAGGCCTTTAAGTTTCCCGTAGTCGAAAAACCTAATAAATTCAATGATGACACATTATCGCTAACATAAAATCCATTTCTAAAGCTAATAAAGAGAGCTTGTTTATTTTGATTTTATCATCAAACTCTCAAATTCCTCCACCTACACCAAATTACCCCATAACTTTGGTTTTCGAAACTGCACAACAATTCCTAGAAATGATTTTGTTCCTTCTTGGGTAGGATGATACTGGGATAGTCATTGAACGAGATTTAGGATTCTTAAGCCTGGTGTTACATCCTTATGATGTTTTAGATATTTTCTCTTGCTTAGCTAAGTCCATTAATTTTCAATTCCAATTTTTCATGCGAATGGTTATTTCAGATATCCATCCATTTTGGTCTATTTGTTTCTATATGTACATGCAAATAAATTTAACCATCTAAGGTTGAACATGAGGGATTGAAACAATCAAATGAGGTCATTGGTTGAATGGAGCCAATTCATCAAATGAAAATAGAATAATGAGGGATTTTCTCAATATTTGTCATCCTTCATGGCCATTATATATTATGTTTTCAACAATCAACAACCTCCAAGGATTTTGCCTCAAGCAAAAGAACTTTTTCAACTCAATACTGATCTAAGAGTGGGGGATTGGTATGTATTTGAGGACTACACAAAAATAAGAATGTATGGAGCTAAGGTACACCCATATTGCCTGCAAACATTCTTGTCTATAAGAGTCTTTTCTATGGAATTTATAATACAAGTCTATATGCAAACGAGATTCATTTTCTTCTTAGGCACAAATGATACATTTTTAAATTGGACAGAACTATATGACCATTCATTATAAATACCAGAAAATTTCTTACACAAATTGAATGTGTGTTGAAAAATTTTAAATTTTGAAAAATGGGGGGAATGGAAATATGATCCACATCACATAATTTATGATAAAAGAGTTGAAGTTGGTTTAACCCCTTATTCACATGACAACAAACCAGAGCTGGAAAAACTAGTTAATCAAGAACTTGGCTAGGTTACAAAGTACAACAAAAGGTGAATATTGAAACCCCCTCTGTAAGGGAGAAGTAATTGAAAGGAATGCTCCTCAGAAAATAGACATTGAAATGGAAGATTTACAACTAGGAAAGAAATCTAAGTTCAAGGAGAACAAGAGGAATATTTGCAAGTTAAATTGACTCAAGTTCCCTCTAAACAGCTTAGTTTCCAAATGCAACTGGATAATCTAAAGTACACAACTTCTTCCTCTAGTTCTATTGATCTTCCAACACTTTCAATTGTAAGGACTCCATCTCAAATAGATGCCTTGTAGAAAAACTACTAGATAAAGAAAGAAGTCATAAATTGAAAGGTGACCTGATAGCCCAACTATCAGTAGTATCAACCTTGGTTTATCAAACCATGTTGTTTTATGCTATGGATTTAGAAAGGAACCAATTGAAATTGTCTCTCATGCATCCTATTAATCAATTTATTCCTTCAGGGCCATTTTTAAAACGATGAATTTGTCTATAAACGTAGGTGATCTACCACTCCCTCACAAAATAAATTTTCATTAAAAAAGCAGGGGAAATGCTCTACAATGATCTGTGCAAAATTTATTTTACAATATCTAAAGCAAAGAATCTCCTTGAAAGGGTTTCTAATCAGTTAATAAAGGAGAAAGCAAATTCAAGAGCTAAATAGATACAAAATGAAGAATATAAGAAATTGGTTGTCGAGTTGGGAGTTGATCTAGCCAACAAAGAAGCAATCAAAGTGATACTATAGAAAAATAAATATCAAATGTTGTATTTAAGGAATAAATTTAATATTCTTAGTCTAAGCATGCCCAAATGGTTGAGAAAGAAAGGGAGCAACTACTGGAGCAACTAATATGAAGAAATAGTGAAATTGTTGAGATGCAAAAGAAGATTCAAAATCATGTTCGCACTATTACTATACCAGCGTTTGGATTCAAGTGACCCATCAGATTAATTGACAAAGGTAATGACAAATTAAAAAATCTTAAAAGATGAGTTGAAAAGAACACAAAGTTATTAATAGGAACAAAAGAGCAGTTAAATATAAAGGAAAAGTAGCCTAATTTGGAAAATGAGAAAAATAACCAACTACAATGTGAGAAGCAGAATGCTCAAATGGAGATCAATAAATTAAAAGGAAATCATTCCCTAATAGATGCAAAGAGGTAAATTTGGGATGAAATCATTCAATATATGGGTTCAAATTGGGACTACATTAGTATTATTAAGGCCCTATTCAAGAATCACAACCTGTGATAAAATGATTGGCAAAGAGATAGATGATAAATTCCGAAAAGTCAAGAAAATGATAAAATTCTAGAATGAAAAAGGCCCAAATGAACTCAAGGCTTTAGATGTAGTCGATAGAGTGTATTTCATCTTTGAAGTAAGGAAAATTATAAAAAAGAACCTTATTCTTACTCAAGATTCCAACAAACAAAAATAAGTACAAAAGGTGGTGGCAACATTCAATAACATATTTAGGTTTCACCCGATCTCGCTGAGGTTTCGCCTGATCTCGCTGTGTAATATTGGTTACAAACTGATTACAAAGTCATCGCTAACAGACTGAAGCTCATCCTCCCCAAAATCATTCCGTATGTCCAAGCAGGATTCGTTCATGGTAGACAAATAGTGGACAATTTCATCCTGGTCTAAGAGGCAATCCACTCAAGCCTAAGTCGAAATGAGAAAGGTATGGTTGTCAAACTTGATTTAGCAAATGCCTTCGACAGAGTTAGGCACATTTTTCTGTTGAAAGTCTTACATAAGCTTGGTTTTGGTGAGAAATTTATAAATTGGATTTGGGCTTGCATTTCGGAGCCTTGGATAGCTCCTTTAGTAAATGGCAGAGCTGCTGATTTTTTCAAAGCCACAAGAGGGCTCAGGCAGGGGTGCCCTCTCTCAACCCTTATATTTTTCTTCAAGCCTCTATCCTCCGTTTTTATTTAGATAAAAAAAAGATAGATCAAGAAATTGCTGGGCTTTGTATAGCAAGAGGTGTAAAAAATATAAATCATGCCCTCTTTGTGGATGATACCTTTTTACTGGGAGTTGCTTCTGTGCTTATGGCCTCCCGATTTAAAGGAGTTATGGATGAATTTTGTATGGTTTCAGGAAGCAGTCTAAACATTGGCAAATGCCATATCTATTGTTGGAACACCACTTTCAGCTTGCTCAACTCCATTTCCAGAACCTTTGGTTTCGCTGCCTCTTCAAACTGGTCTTCCTTCAAGTACCTAGGCCTTCCTGTATTTCTCAAAAGAGCCTACAGCAGAGATTGGCTCCCTCAATTGGATAAATTCAAGAACAAGTTGCTAGCCTGGGGCTTTTCCTGGCTTAACATTGCTAGTAAGTCTATTCTCATTAAATCAGTCCTTAACAGTATTCCCTTATTTCAATTTTCTGTCCTACTTGCTCCCACTGGCATTCTCAGAAAAATGGAGGAGATCATTTGAAAAAAAAATTGGAAGGGGGGCAAGCAAAATGAGAAAAATATTCCACTTCTCAACTGGGAATCCATCTCCAAACCACTGTTGGAAGGAGGCTTGAACTTCAAAAATCTTGGCTATCACAATATTGCAATGGGAGCTAAGCTTATCTAGAGAATTATTACACCTAACCCTGGCTAGGCGCAATTAGTTCTCTAGAAAAAATACTTCAAAGGCTAGCACTCCCGTTGTTTGGACCACCCTGTGATGCATCCATATTCACCCTTTCTGAAGCTCTGTACCAAAGCATGTCCACTTATTAACGCTCATGCCTATTGGGTCCCCGGCAATGGAAAAAGGATCAATCTTTAGACAGACAGAATTATGAACAACGATCCGCTGGGTGACTATCGCTCTCTTCAAGTGCTGCGCAAATGGATGAATGAGGCTGGTCTGAATTCCCTGTGGGACATATCCATCTAGCAGGATTCTCGCTGGGCTGGCTGGAATGTTGAAACCCCCCCAGATTTATATATGGAACGCAAGGTCCTGCTCTCCAAGCTCCACGACTGGCTCCAACGCTAATTCGAAAGCGAGACTCAAGACGTTGGGGTGTGCAGGTTGGTGGATATACCGTCGCTCAAGGATATGCCAAGATATTTGAGCACCCTCATGTGGCCATGAATCCATAACCATGGAAAGGGATATGGCACTATCCCTCCTTGCCAAAAATTGACTTCTTCAACTAGCTATTATGCCACTCCAAAATCTTGACAGATGATAATATTCAAAAGCGAGGTTTCCACGGCCCTTCAAGGCGCAACCTTTGTAAGGTAAACCAGGAAATTGTATCTCATCTGATGCTTGAATGTACCTTCACATTGCAGATCTGGACCGAGCTGCTGGGAACTTTGAGTTCCATCTTCGAGTTGCCTTCCTTCATCCCTGATTTCTTTGATAAATGGCTACAAAGGTATCCTAGTCCTCCAAAAAACAAAATTATCAGAGCTACTTGGTCTACCCTCCCTAAAATAATATGTTGGCAGGTATGGCTTGAGCGAGATAAAAGGATCTTTAGAAACTGCGAACAGGATGCCAAGCTTGTGGTAGTTAAAATAAAATACCAGTTACAAGAGTGTTTGAGAGACCACAAAGATGACTTAAGTCTCAGCCAGAAAGATATAATTTGGGGCTCTTCTCTCAATCTTCAGTTCCAAAAATTCGCAAAGAGTATCTCCCTCCCAAAAGTTTGGCAAATAAGGGCTATAGCAAAAGAGTTCCAGCAATGGATTGCAAACCACCAAAGGCAATTTCTATTTTTTGATGGGGCTGCAAAAGGAAATCCTGGAAGAACTGGCATTGGAGGAGTCATTTTGAATCCAGTTGGCTGAGGATCCACAGTTTCGCTTGGGGTTTGGGGATCGCTTCTAGTATTCAAGCTGAGGCTTTGGCTCTTTTCCAAGGACTCAAGATTTTGAAAGTGTTGAACATCAAGGAGGCTAATGTTATCGGGGACTCTCAGGTTATCATTAACACTATGGTGACACATTCTAAGCCAATGGATCTAAGGCTTGCAAGGTTGATCCAAAGAATTACAGACCTTGGAGACTATTTCCAGAATTTGAATTTCTACCATGTGTTGAGAGCCAATAATAAGGAGGCAGACATTGAAGCTAACAAAGCAGCCCTTCTTACGGTGGGAGCTCTACTCAGAGGCGGACAGGAAATACGGGAACTAATCCCTTAATTTAGAAAGTTGTCATGTTTTATTGCCTACTGTTAAATCAGTTTGTTTGTGTCCACTATTTTGGGAAAATCACTGATATTGACCACATAGTAGCAGCAAAAAAGAGATGTGACATAAACATAAATGTCACGGCCTTACAAGGTTGTACGGTACTTCTGGAATTAGATCCACCTTTTGTAATCCGCTCTTTGGCATTAAGACCAAGTATCTAATATATCCACTACCCGTTTCTGTAAAAAAAAAAAGCATTCAATAACATATTTGATAAAAGGACAAGAGTAGGATTTCTAATTTACTGCGATCATGTTGATAATTTGATTCCTTGGGAAATATACAAGAAGATGTTGTCAAATGAACTAAATCAGGGTGACAAAGCTCTTGAAATATTTGAAGCTCTAAGAGGCCAAACATGTAAACTATCTCTATCGTGACTTTCAGCTGCTCTGGTTGGTGAAAAATTTGTTCCTGACCAAGCCTAATTATTCCAAACGTTGGAGCTTACAGATGGCTTGCCAAGACCTACTCACATACTAGTTTCCAAATCCATAAATGTGGCAAATATGTTACAAGATGATCACACCCCTAAAAATACAATTTATGGAGTTGGAAGAGCTAGAGAAGTTGAAGGAGCAGGTGAAGTAGAGGGAACTGGAACCTGATCAGCCCAACCAATGAAGAATTTTTATTTAGTTTTATTAATATCAAGAATCATCATTTTTCTCTTTATGATAAAGCTTTGTATTTAATGTGTTTTATTAAAGTGACTTTAGTTAGAAGTAGTTAAGAAAGTTATGTAGTTTTAACAGTTACTTTTTAATTGATTTTGATGTAATATTTAAATACCCTGGAACCGTAGTGAAAGGTTTCAGAGATTTGTAATTTTTTTTTGCTTTCTAAAATGTTACACTTCCTTGGAGATAATAAAAAATTACCTGGTTGATTCCAATTTGTTGCTAAATTACAGTATGTGTTGTTTTTCTTATGTGAATTTCACCTATGTTTTCTTCTTATGAATCTAATGTATGATTGTAGTAAGTCTTCTTAAACATAGATAAAGATTTATTTATGTTTCTCTAAAGTTGTAGAAAATACCTATGGTTTTTATTTAAAGAAGCCTTAAAGGGATCTCCATTGCTTCAACATTCACAGTTTCTACTCATATCATTCATATTTTCTTTCCTAGGTTTTGAATGTTGGGTTCTTATAGGCCCAAGTTTAAACCATAACCCCTTTAAAATTCCTCTTTTCGTCAATATGTTTGAAGTTTGTAATTACTAATAAAATTCCAATCTAGGTATAATATTTTGTGTCCAAGATTCAATATTTATTGCACATGAGGGTATTGTTATAGAAATTTTTGGGCACTTCAACCCCAATCATAAATTTCCATAAACTAAGGGCTCCCAAGTCCCTAAAAGTGTTGCTTCACTGCCTAAAGGAACAAGGTCAGCTGATTACATCATCTCCCAAAAGTTCTCCACTGAAAACTGCTCATGAATGGTCAAAACTGGACCATACTGAAAGCCCAGTGCAGAGGGTGTGATGCATATCACCTTCCCAGCGTACAAGGTGCAATGCATACTGAATTGCTCCTCTGTAGGGTGCGATGGTCAAGAATGGACAAATCGCAGGGACAAAATGCGAGGTGGAAGATCATGGAATCTTCCAGAAGCTTCCCCTCTGACACTTGCCTCTCTGTTTTCAACCAGGGATGAGTAAGAGATCATCATTCTCCAAGTGGAAGCAGGAACTATTAGAGAGGACACTAATCAAAGATCCCAGAAGATGACTCACCTCTCTGTAATCATCTATATATGGATCCCTCATCACAGAGATCCAGAGGCTGGAATTTTGTATCTTATAGAGAAGTGTTTTTGGTATTTTGGTGTACATTCACAGTGTTGGGTGATCTAGCTTTGCTTGAGGTGAAGAAGGGCTTATTAGCTGGAG
>APFE031567378.1:2341-72554 GCA_000404065.3 Pinus taeda | reverse complement strand
TTGGTTTGTGAGAGAAAAATACCATCTTTATTCTTCTGAACTTGTAGACCAAGAAAGTAGGTGAGCTCACCAAGCAAGGACATTTCAAATTCTTGCTACATTACTGAGGAAAAGTTTTGACTCATGGATTCTTCATTGCTACCAAAAATGATATCATCAACATATAGAACAATTATTAGCAATTTATCAGTGTCCATCTTTGTATATAGATTGTTATCTGTTGACCCCTTTGAAAAACCTTGTTGGTGGAGATATTTTTCAAGACAGTAATACCATGCTCTTGGAGCCTGTTTTAGACCAAAGAGAGATTTTTTGAGTTTGCATACAAGTTTTGCATCATTTCAAAGAATGAATCCTTCTAGTTTTTCAATATAGACTTCCTCTTCTAAGTCTCCATTAAGAAAGGTAGATTTTACATCCATTTGGTATACTTTGAATTTCTGAAAACTAGAAAGAGCAAGAAACATTCTTATGGTTTCAAGTCTAGCAATAGGTGCAAAAGTTTCTTCAAAATCTATACCTTCTTGTTGAGCATATCCTTTGCAAACAAGTCTAGCCTTGTTTCTAATAACTTCTTCATTTTCATTCAGCTTGTTTTTGAATATCCATTTAGTTCCTATGATATTCTTGTCATGAGGTCTAGGAACTAATTCCCAAGTATTATTCTTTTCAATTTTCTCAAGTTCTTCATTCATGGCCTTGACCCAACATTCATCTCTACATCCTTCATTCACATTTTGAGGTTCAGTGGAAGATAGTAAGGCTTGATAGCTTGAGGTTTCAACAATATTTCTTCTTGTCTGCACACCTGCCATTTTCCCCCAAAATTTGAGTTTCTAGATGATTTTTCTGAAAATACCTAGACGAAGTCTTTTCTTCTATTGTTATCTCTTCTTTTGGTGCTTCATTGGTTTCTTCTTCAAAATCAGTGTGATTTGATGTGGGAAAATGATCCTTATCTTCTTCATTGTCATGATCTTCGGTTTTCATCTGTTTTGGATTTTTGCATGCTTCATCAACTACAACATCAATACTTTCAATACTTTTCCCAAGTCTTTTGTTATAACATTAATATCCTTTACTTCGGGAAGAGTAGCCAAGAAGAATACCTTCATCTGCTATAGGTTCAAACTTACCAAGTTTTTCATCAGTCATTTTGATGTAACATTTGCTTCCAAAAAATTTGAAGTACTTTACGGTAGGAGTTTTACCATACCAAAGTTCATGCGGAGTTTGAGTACTATTTACTTGAACATTTGCTTGGTTGAGAATAGTGACAGCGGCGAATGCAGCTTCACCCCAGAAGGTTACAGGAGTTCCAGATTCATCTAGTATAACACGATCCATTTGCTGAACAATCCTATTCATCCTTTCTAACACTCCATTTTGTTGAGGAGTCCTTGTGGTGGAGAACTGCCTTTTTATTCCATGTTGTTCACAAAAGTCAAAGAATTGATTCAAGGTAAATTCCCCTCCTCGATCAGATCTGAGGCATTTGATTTTGCGATCTAATTCATTTTCAACCAAAGTTTTGAAGGATTTGAACTTTTCAAATGCTTCATCTTTATGCTTTAGAATACCTATCCAACACATTCTAGAAAAATCATCAATGAACAATATAAAGTATTCTTCTCTAGGAGGTGAATTTTTCCTTAATGGTCCACATAAATCAGTATGAACAAGTTCAAGAGGCTTACAAGCTTATCCTTCCTTTTCGATGAATTGATACCTGGTTTGTTTACTGAATTGACATGATTTTCATATATTATTTTTAGGAATGTTGATATTTGGAAGATCTCGAATAGCCTGGAATTTACATGCTTTTCTGTTAAGTTTAGGTATGTTTTATGCTAGAGCAATTTATTTAAATTTTCACAGTTAGAAATCACATTAGCATTAAGATAAACTATAGATAGAACATAAATATAAATTGCAGAAGGCAAGTCAAGACAAGAGGACACAAGATGTCGTGCCAGTGAGCGACAAACCCCAATGTGGGGAAACCCTTGATCAATTCTTCTTTTATGTTCTTCAAAGTTCAGCAGATAAAGTGAGAGAGATAGTACATTTACAATAGAAATCAACACGTTGACTTATCTAGATATGAGCATAGATCATCTCCTATAATGATGATACATGAGATCAGTTGAAGACATTCTGTTTCAACTGATTCTACATTTCGTCCATTTGCTGCACCTTACCATGTAGTACCATGTTGTACCATCACAGTGTTGGACTTTGATGACTGAGATGCTCTGCTCTCATCATCATGCTGCCCATTATGTTGTTCCTTGATGATGATGATGATGATGATGGTTAACGTCCACTGAGACCAAATTGGTCTATTGGACCTATACTTTCTTAATTTCTAATTGTCTGGCTCCTTGTCTTTCTTGGCGAGATGGTGATGTAGCTTTCTTTTTCTTCTCTACAGTCTTCCAACTTTCTTTATCTTGCATCTCCTTCATCTCTTCTGGTTCTTGGGACATTGGTGTCTTAGCTTCGCGATCTATTGTGTTCGTCCTTTTGGAGATAGTTGGAGAAGAAGTTTGGTCTAGGAGATCTCTTTTGCTGTTAAATGAAGATTTATTTTCTGCGTTATTCGAAACCGCATAACTGCTGATGCTTGAGGAGTTGTTAAGTTCACCTTTTTGTTGTTGGGCGGGGCTTTCCCCCTGCTCGTCTTGAGAATTGTTTCTATCTTGCCCGATTGCTTGTGATTCAGAGTCTTCTCGAGAGTATTCTTCTTGGGTGACAGTGTAGTGTTCTTTTTGTGCTCCTTCCCACCATGTAGATCTGTGGTGATTTTTTCTAGCAGAATTTCTCTTGGAAGCTTTTGGGCAATTTTTGGCAAGGTGGCCTGTCTCAAAGCAAGATCGACATCTGAAGAGGACACTTTCATAATCGAGTTTCTGGTTCCACACATAGTCTTTACTTGTTAGGTGTATTTCAGCTGGGAATCCGGCGCTGAAGTCCATTTCCACACATATGCGTGCATATGTGGTTCTGACATATTCCTCTGTTTCTTGGCACCTGCAGTAAAATTTCCCAATTGCATTTCCAATGGCTTCTAGCGAAGAGAGATTCCAGAGATGCAAGGGTAGGTTTGGCAATCTCACCCAAACTGGTGCTGAGGTTATGACTGTTGTTGAGGGATCGAATGATGGGTACCATGGCTTCAAGAATAGGCCTGATTTATCCCAAAACCAAGGGCCAGAATCTAGAATACATTGTCTGCTTTCACAGTTTTCAAAATCTACTATAAAGAAACCCCTAGCACATAACTTGCCCATCATAACTTGCCCATAACTTGCCCATCATGCTGCATCTTTACCTCATCATCCCTTTCGCTGAGATCATCATGATGCACATTCACATTAGTACCATATAAGAACATATCACAAAGATCATTCCTTATATACTTATTGATCACCAAGTATAAATCATATCCCTACAAATTTGATTGGGAGAATTCCGAGATATATATAGTGATCTTCTATGCTATAATAGTTATGCAGAGAATGTAGTCCTTTTGCTTCAAAACCTAACCACTACTAACTATTATGCTGAGACTGCTTTAGGAATACCTCCTAGATCTAATTCTTCAATGGTGTGCCATAACAAGATAGTGAGAAGACCGAAACTCCATGAGCATGTAACTGTCTTCATTAACTGTGTATAAGGTGTTTTTATGTCTGTGTATTTTGTAGTCTCTATTACCTGCGTATATGAGTCTTTATAATAGTGTTTAGTCATGCCTTGACCCAATGCCTCTGCGGCTTCATACGTTGGCTATGGCCTCATGCCTTGACCCAATACCTCTGCGGCTTCATATATAACTACGGGTTCCATATATGACTGTGGGTTCCATATATGACTACGTTCCATATATAACCTGCAGGTTCCATATATGACTACATTCCATATATAACTGCGGCTGCTATACCTGAAATTTCAGAGAGGAAGAATGTGAAGTTCTTCTGCATTAACATGTCTTCATTAAATGAGATAACAAGTCTCCATTACAACGTATGAACTGCATGTATGAACAACGTGTATGAACTATGTATAGTTACCATGACTCTGTATGAACATATTGCAATTACCTGCGTGACTGTATCATGAATGTTGTGCTTATATATCTCTATTGACTATGGATATATACATATCCTCATTGTTTTCCAACGTATAAGTGTCTCTATACACAGCGTAATAGTCTCCAGCATGAACAACGTGTAGTTCCTCAATATTAATGGTGTATAGATCTTCATGAACAATGTAATAATGTCTTCCTTGATCTACGACTAAGTGTCACTATTTCCAACGTTGAATTAGGGCATTATCTTAGGGCCTCCTTCATTAGTGTCTCTCCTTCTCCAAAAACCCAAGACGTGGAGAGGAATTCACATGAAGAATGTGTGTCACTAATGCTCCAAATCCTCTCTTATTTGTACTAAAAACGTATAGGTTGAATAGACACGTCGATTGGGCTTCTGAGCCTAAATAAGATGCTAGTCGACTTGATAATAATTCCATAATCAAAATAAATTCATATCTCCATAAATACTTATTGAAATCGGATGATCTTTAGATCAATCCTACACCTCTCAATGAGAGGGATCCAATAAAAATATCAGCTGCCATAAATAAGTTGACCCACATGGAGTTTGGCCCTAGTTCCCAATTTTAACACTCCCTCTCAACTAGGAAGAACTCCATCTGTTGATCCATATCTCAGATTGTACTATCTCTGCCATCAGTGCCCTGCACTACTCTACCCAGCTCTACCCATCTCTGTTTAGCTCTGCTGGCTCTGCTCATCTCTGCTCAGCTCTGCCCAGCTCTGCTGGCTCTGTTATGCTCTGCTCAGCTTTGTTGGCTCAACTGGCTCTGCTCTACTCTGCTCAACTTAGCTCTACTGAACTATGAAGAAGAAGAATTGATCGAGAATGTCTCATACCATTCTCCACTGACCTAAAGTTAGTCTCAGGGTGCATTCCACTGGTCCTAGACTAGTCTCAACCGACCCAAATTTAGTGTTATAGTGGGTACCACTCCTACTACTAGTCCCATACCAGTATCATCAGTCTCAAAGAGTGTACCACTGGTCCTAGACCAGTCTCAACTGACCCGAAGTCAACATCATAGCATGTACCACTCTCACTGGTCCTAGACCAGTCCTCCACTGACCTAAAGTTAGTCTCAAAGTATGTACTATTGGTCCCAAACCAATCTCAACCGACCCAAAGTTAGCATCATAGTGGGTACAACTCCTACAACTGGTCCCATACCAGTATCATTGATCCCAGATCAATGAAGGTCATCCTAGTATAGGGATTACAGTAGATACAGTGATGCGTCCATCGGTACTACTATGGTCCCTATCCTCATTTCCCTACTCATTGATTAGATGAGAGGTACTTCCCATGAGTACCAGACTGCATGGGTAGGATGCCTCAGCAGGAGAACTTAATCAATCCTTTCCTCACACGAGAAATAATCATCCTGCTACACAATTTCCATGGAGAACACATCATCCAAGCCTCACAAGAGAGCTAATCATCCTACTACATAATCATCATGGAGAACACATCATCTAGACCTCACAAGAGAACTAATCATCCTGCTACATAGTCGTCATGGAGAACACATCATCCAGACCTCACAAGAGAACTAATCATCCTGCTACATAGTCATCATGGAGAAAACATCATCCAGACCTTACAATAAAAATAATCATCCTACTACATAGTCATCACGGAGAACACATCATCTAGATCTCATAGGAGAACTAATCATCCTGCTACATAGGAGAGCGAATCATCATGTCCCACAAGAGAGCTAATCATCTTGTCCCACTGCACACCACCAGAGGAGGGTGAGTCACACTATTGTCGTATGTTTCTCCAATAAGAACCGCAAGCCCCTAAGCTCCCAGATCTCAATGTATGCAACATGCAGGACCCTTGAACAAGGGTCTCTTGATGACTACAAGTTGTTTGGGAAAAATCACAGAT
This sequence comes from Pinus taeda, assembly GCA_000404065.3. Taxonomy (NCBI): domain Eukaryota; kingdom Viridiplantae; phylum Streptophyta; class Pinopsida; order Pinales; family Pinaceae; genus Pinus; species Pinus taeda. The sequence continues at coordinate 66,537 of APFE031567378.1, read as the reverse complement.
TTGATCTTTCCCCAAGGTCTTTAGTGACCTGTACATCATCTTAGTCCAATGGATCCTCCTTGCTCATCAAATTACCATATCCCAGATAAGGTAGTATCTGATGTCTATCTGCTGGAGCAATCATCGAATACGGGATTCCTCAATAATCGAATCCCACCATTGGTTGTCACAGAGAAACTCAGTGGTATTCATCATGTGTACAAACGGCTCACTTGAAGAGCTTCCACAACCAGGCAAATTTTATGAGGTCATACTCATAGTTATGTATCCAGTCTCAACGTTACTTATACACGAATTGTGCTTCCTTCTCATCCATGATATTGAAGCAGAATCTAAAGAGAACCATCACTAGAAAGTGCTCTAGTGATCATCCACACTACTTGCCTAGTCAACATTCGAATAATCATGCAGTTTTCATATTTCCAACAGTGTATCTCAATCCATGAGATATTGTGCCTCGAAGATATCTCAGAAGATTCTTGGCACCAACCCATTGAGGCTCAACCAAATATGATCTCACCATGCTAATTACAAAACACATGTCTGGAATCCAACTCCCTCTTACTTCTGCAAATGAGAGGGTTTGCACCTGTCAAAAATAGTTCTTGTACATAGGGTACTGGTATGAGAAGTCTATCATCCATGACCTTCGGGTAATGGTTTGGATTGGTTACACTCCTAGTGAATCTCAACTTCATCAAACAACTAACAATCCTCTCATACTGTGCCCGAGATGTTTTGGTTCAAGCCATATAGGGCTTTCTTCCACCTGTATACATGAGATTCCCGTTCATGAATCTCAAACTCCATGGGTTGTTCCAAACTTGTGGACCTGCTACATGAGGGGAATGGTCCCCTTGTAAGGTTTTCCTTCGGTACATCTCAGACATGTACCTTCATGCTCTTTTTGAATTTAGGCATCTCTGTCGCCATCTGACTCACAAACATCTGGTGTTGTGTCAATGGACATGATCCCCAGTGGACTTCCTGCAACTTGATACAACGTTGAACTCAAAAACATCTTTGAAAAATCTATTTTCAAACACGTACCTTTCCATCAATGAGTGCCACCCTAAAACCTTAAACTTCCATTTGCGAGAGGGACATCAGTTTCTTCTTGCAATCAAGTACATAGAGATTCTGGGGTTCTGTGCTTTCTTTGAAGAGTCGTTCATTTATCATTCCTCTGATCATTGAATATGTCCCTGGAATGATTATTATCTTCATCAAGAGTCGTGTCCCTATCCTTTGGACACTCCTTCGCATGATGGTCGAACTTATTGCAACAAAAGAATCTGCCTTTCCTTCCACCCTTAGGTTCGAACTTCCCAATGAAGTGATCTTTAAGTAGGCCATCAGAAACTTCCACTATGCCATTCTGATAATATGCTCTGCTTTGACTTCACCCTTTGTGAACTTAGAAGAGAGTTGTGGAGCCCATTGATCCTTGTCCCTATTGTATTTGGTGATTTCTCTTTCACTCTTGCTTGGGAATTGTCTTCACCTCAGCTTGGATACCATGTTAAGTTTAGGTATGTTCTATGCTGGAGCAATTTATTTAAATTTCCACAGTTAGAAATCAAATCAACATTAAGATAAACTGTAGATAGAACATAAATATAAATCGCAGAAAACAAGTCAAGACAAGAGAACACAAGATGTGGCGCCAGGCAGGGACAAACCCCAATGTGGGGAAACCCTTGATCAATTCTTCTTTTATGTTCTTCAAAGTTCAACAGAGAAAGTGAGAGAGATAGTACATTTACAACAGAAGTCAACACTTTGACTTATCTAGATCTGAGCATAGATCATCTCCTATAACGATGATACATGAGATCAGTTGAAGACATTTTGCTTCAATTGATTCTACATCTCATCCATTTGCTGCACCTTACTGTGTAGCACCATGCTGTACCATCACAGTGTTGGACTTTGATGACTGAGCTGCTCTACTCTCATCATCATGCTGCCCATTATGTTGTTCCTTACATAATTTGCCCATCATGCTGCATCTTTACTTCATCATTCCTTCCGCTGAGATCATCATGATGCACATTCACATTAGTGCCATATAAGAGCATGTCACGAAGATCATTCCTTATATACTTATTGATCACCAAGTATAAGTCATATCCCTACATATCTGACTGGGAGAACGCTGAGATATATATAGTGATCTTCTATGCTATAATAGTTATGCAGAGAACGTAATCCTTCTGCTTCAAAAGCTAACCGCTACTGGCTATTATGCTGAGACTGCTTCAGGAATACCTCCTGGATCTACTTCATCAATGGTGTTCCATAACAAGACAGTGAGAAGACCGAAACTCCATGAACGTGTAACTGTCTTCATTAACTGTGTATAAGGTGTTTCTATGTCTATGTATTTTGGAGTCTCCATTACCTGCGTATATGAGTCTTTATAATAGTGTTTAGTCATGCCTTGACCCAATACCTCTATGGCTTCATACTTTGGGTGTGGCTTCATGCCTTGACCCAATACCTCTGCAGCTTCATATAACTACGAGTTCCATATATGACTGTGAGTTCCATATATGACTACATTCCATATATAACCTACGGGTTCCATATATGATTGTGTTCCATATATAACTACGGCTAATTACATTTCCATATAACTGCGGCTGCTATACCCGAAATTTCAAAGAGGAACAATGTGAAGTTCTTCTTTAACAGGTCTTCATTAACTGAGATAACAGGTATCCATTACAGCATATGAACTGCGTGTATGAACAATGTGTATGAACTGCGTATAGTTACCATGACTGCATATGAACATATTGCAATTGCATGTGTGACTGTATCATGAATGTTGTACGTATATATCTATTGACTATGGATATATACATATCCTCATTGTTTGCCAACGTATATGTGTCTCTATACACAGCATAATAGACTCTAGCATGAACAATGTGCAGTTCCTCATTATAAGGTGTATAGATCTTCATGAACAGCGTAATATTGTCTTCCTTGATTTTTGGCTAAGTGTCTCTATTTCCAGCGTTGAATTAGGGCATTATCTTAGGGCAACCTTCATTAGTGTCTCTCCTTCTCCAAAAACCCCAGATGTGGAGAGGAGATCACATGAAGAATGTGTGTCACTAATGACTCCAAATCCTCTCTTATTTATACTAAAAATGTAGAGGTTGAATAGACACGTCGGTTGGGCTTCTGAGGCTACATAAGATGCTGGTCGGCTTGATAATAATTCCATAATCAAAATAAATTCATATCTCAATCTTACACCTCTTGACGAGAGGGATCCAATAAAAATATCAGCTGCCATAAATAAGCTAAACCACATGGAGTTTGGCCCTAGTTGCCAATTTTAATATTTTCTTATTTGAGAAAAGCTTAGATGTCCCAATCTTCTGTGCCATAGTTAGTCTTTATGATTTTTGCATAGATAACACTGTTGTTGTCCTCCCTTGAATTTGTATAGGTTGTTTGGAGTTCTTGTACCTTTATTCATGGTTTCTCCTGTATCAAGCTCACGAACAACACATCCATTTGATCGAAACACTAATTCATTTCCTTGATCACACATTTGACTCACACTCAACAGGTTATGTTTTAAGCCATCAACATACAAAACATTTCCAGCTTTAAATTTTTCTTTCAAGAAAATAGAGCCTTTACCTTTCATGACAGCAGGAGTGTCGTTTCCAAATGAGCCATTGTTTTCCTTTTCTAAGGCATTATATGAGTGTAGTTTTTCTCTGTCACCTGTCATGTGTTTTGAGCATCCACCGTCGATGTACCACTATTTTTCTTATCCTTCTGCATACCAGGCTATACCACATCTTTTTGTTTGCGGTTCTTTCTTTCTCCATATTTTGGGATTTAATGGAGTTTTCTCCTTTTGAGATATTTTCTGAAATTTACTCCTGAATTTAGATTCTCCATGGCCAAAGTTGTTAGAGATTCAGTATTCTATTTCATTTTCAAGAAGAGAAAAGTTATTATAGGAACTTTTCTTGATCCCTGTCATATTCCTTTGATTTCGTGTTTCTCTTTTCATGATGGTTTTGTAAGCAACACATTGAGCATCTTTATGTCCAAAGTTATGACATGAGAAACATTGACCATTAAAGAAGTTCCTGCGATTAACGAATCTACTGACCTAGTGATTGTAGTTTCTATTGATATTTATATTTCAGGAAAATTGAGTACAATTTACCTGAGGTTGGTTGTGACTTCTGTTCATCCATGAACTAAATTGAGCCTGATTTACCTAGTGATCTGCTTTATGCCTTTGCTGACGATTGTCAAACTATTCACTGCTCTTTGCTGCATCAAGATAGCTTTTAGTGGAGGTTGATATATTTTGTGATTGAGATGCTTCTTTAGTATATCCAAGACCTATCATTATCAGAGGAGAACGCTACAGTTTAATAATTTCATTTAAGGTTTATGATCCTTTAGCAAATCTAAGATTGAGAGCTTTTTTTTTCTCAAGATCCTTTCTTAGACCCACAATTTCACATTCTAGTTTTTCATTGTGTTTTTCTCTTTCTGAGAGTTGGTATGTCAAGGTATCTATAACCATATTATTTTCTTCTAAACATATTTTGAGTTTAGAGAATTCTTCATAAAGGTCATCTGCACCTAAAGCATCCAAAAAATCATCATCTTCATAAGCCATCAGAAGTCTATAGTCATTACTATTTTCATCTTCATCACTATTTGATAAACCATCGCTATCTTCATGAGTATAGTAGCTCTTTTTACTAACACTTTGTTTTCTATTCCATTTTGCAGATTCCTTCCCTTTATCATATTTATCTTTATGAGAACATTTGGCAGCATAATGACCAACTCTACCATAAGAAAAACATTTGAAAGGTAGTTTACCTCTGAATCTTCCGGAACCTCGTTGAAGGTTCTTGACAAAGTTTGCTTCTTCTTCTCCTTCTGAAATATGTCCTGATTCATTGAGTTATTCTTTTCCTTTTTGTTGAAGCTTTAAATGAAACTTCTCTCATATCTGATGGACCTCCTTTTCTCATCTCAAAGGCAATTAAGATTCCGTGCAGCTATGTCATAGTAATAGTCTGTAGATCCTGCTTTTCTTCTATGGTGGATACTTTTGATTCAAACTTAGCAGACAAGGATCTTAAAACTTTTTCAACTAAAGTAACTTCCTTTATCTCTTCACCCAAATTCTTCATGCAATCAACACTCTCATCTATACGTAAGAAGTAACTAGCTATACTTTCATCATTGTGCATCTTGAGAGTTTCATATTGAATTTTGAGAGTTTGCAGTTTAGCACGTTTTACCTAAGAGTCTCCTTCGTAGCTTAGAACTATTTTGTCCCATATTTGTTTGGAAAATTTGAGCTACATAACTTTGACAAACTCTGATTGTGACAGACTTCCCAATAATGTATTGACAGCCTTGGCATTGGTTTCATATTGCTTTTTACCTATTGTATCTATATGCATTGCTGATGGAAATGTATATCCTCCTTCCACGATTTCCCAAACATCCATTCCAAGAGACTGAAGATAGGTTGTGGTTCTTACCTTCCAATAAACAAAGTTTTTCCCATCAAATATTGGTGGTCTGATGGATCCCCCACTTTCTTGATTACTCATGATGATGGATCTTCCCTCAAGTGATCAAGCTTCTTTTGAAGGACCTGCTCTGATACCAATTGTTGGAAATAATACTGATGGGGGAGGGGGGTTGAATTAGTATTATCAGATCAATAATTTAATTTTCAAACTGATTTGTATACACTAGTTCAACTCATTGAACTAGCGTGTATACGCGGCTGTAGTTAATGCAACTAACGTATATGTAGAGATCTTTTGATTTAACCAAATTATCATGTATTTATCTTTAATTAGTATATCAGGAATTCATTAGATAGTGCATTAAATACAGATTAAAGAATCACACATAAGCAACACACATGAACACCATGATATAAGGTGGAAACACAATGTGGGTGAAAACCACCTGATGCAATCATCTTTGTCTTCTTTTAATAAGAAAATTCTCTTTACAATTTTTGTATTGGTGCAGTCTTATACTAGTACGCAGGCTTCTACCTGTAGAAGGCTACAATCTTATCTCATTCTCCAGCTTCTACTGGAAGGGAGCTACAACCCCCTAGCTCTTGTACTAGCCAATGTGTTTACTAGTATGTAGGTGCCAATCTACAGAAGGCTACGACCTTCTCCTTTTTCTTCCATGGACCACGTTTAATAAATTTTTAGACTAGATCCATCAACAACATTATATCAAATATATCTGCATCCACTAATCACCTTTCGAACCAACCACAACCGAATCAATCAATCACTTTGACAACCCATTAATTTGATCATTCAAAACACTATCACTAGAATACAGTAACCAGAATCCAAGCCAAAACCCAGAACACTGCAACAGCAACCAGAAGCAACTAAAACATATTTTATAAGGTATACACTACTTCCATGTGTCAAAATTGTGTGCACACATGCTTTCCTCAAGGCAAACCAGCGTACAAATTTGCAAATCAAACTTATGATATATACGCTGCTTTGGTATGCAAAACCAACATGTATACGCTCCTTTTCTAAAGTGAACCTACGTACAGATCTGTAAATGATGATTTAAACATTACAACTATTCTAGACTTCAAACATACCTAGATCATCATATTTACAAACTAGAACATGCGCTAGTTATTCAGATATATGATCAAATTACATAAAGATAATTCAATTCAAGCCTTGAGATCCTAATACATCATTAGATCTTATCTTTCATCAAATTCTAAGGTTCCTCCTTGGTTCAGATCTAGCAAAGCACCATAACCCAATAACCTACATACTAGATCTCACACTTCATCAAATATTCAATGCTTGTGTTTCTTGGCCTAATGATCTTCTCCTCCTTTTATAGTTCTAGGCCTTTCTCAATACCGTGGACCAAAACCACTTAGGACCAATACCTTGGATCAAATACCTAGGGTCAATAGCTCGGACCAAATACCATGGACGAATACCATGCATCAAAATACCACAGACTAAATATTTTGGACCAAAAACTTAGTTTTCCAAGGTATATGCACTTTTCCTTTTGTGAAAGTGCATGTGTACATATACGCGACTTGTATACAGTGAACCCACGTGTATACATGGCTTGGCCAATGGCGAACCTGTGTATACCTCTATTTCTTCATTCTGTGCAGTCTGATCTGTAACTATGTGCTGTTAACCTAGTATATTGTTATCTTTCATCTGAGTGAGTTTCCTTCTGAACTGATTCCTTGAAGTTGCCATGCATTTCATCACATCTGTAAACACTATTGTCATGCCTTATGTCACATATGATATCTCTTCTATAGATTCATCTAGTTACCGTATACAAGTTAGTTGTTATGCTATAAGTGGGTTTCCATCAAGTACAACACATACATCATAATTCCAATAACTAGCAGTCACAGAGGAGTGGGAGGAATAAGCAGGGGAAACTTTGTGAGGAAAGAGCAGAGGTAGCTAAGGATGAAGACAATCAAGCAAAGGTAAAAGGAACTAATAGTTCAGGTAGATGACAGAAGATAAAAGCAGAAGGAGGAGCAGAGAAGGGGTTGGTTAATTGCACCACACCTGTAGTGTTTCCATTCTTCCCGGGTTACGGAAAAATGAGAATAGTTCCATGACTATATTTGTATAAGTTTTTATACTAGCTGTGTGATTTCTACTATTGAGGATCAGGCCTCGAGCCTTATGTATTATGCCTATTTTATGCTAATGAAGACATCATTTTGGAGTTATATTATGTTCTTGTGTGTTATGTCGGCTATTCAAAATTTTTATATATGCATTTGTTTAGGTAGTCTTTTGGTGTAGCATGAATATACTATAGTGATCTGATTGGTTTTCATGTTAAGCTATTTTCCTTTGTTCTCTTTCGGTTGATATGATTCCCTTGGTATCAAATTCCAACTCTCATCTAACTTTGGCCATGGCACGCCTCGGGTGAGACTCCTTCCCCTTCTCGGGTAAGGTGAAAATGTTGGCATTGTGCTATAATACAACGGAGCCTTGTTGGCCCCTTGTGCTCGAACCTAGGGTCTCAACCATGCTGTCATTTTTGTGCCAACAAATGCTTCCATTTTTGGGACTCGAACCTGGGTCTCTCAGGTGAGAGTCGAGTATCCTAATAAGCTAGATTACAACAGAGCCTTGTTGACCCCTTATGCCCAAAACCAGAGTTTCAACCCTGCTGTCATTTTTGTGCAGACATCTCAATAATAAATAGGCCTTTGAGCCTTATTGTAACATAGTTTAAAGGCATGTAGCTTCTAGATCTCTTCTTAGAGATCTACTACCATTAACTAAGCTAGCTTATTTCCATTTTCTATATAATCATATTTAAGTTCTTTTATATTAATGAAATCAAGGTTTATTTCTGTCGCATCTCCATGTTTATGTTCATATCTATATTCGGTTTCGTTCCTGCATAAGTCCCGATCATGATGCTAGACAAAATAAATCTTAAATGGGATGGAAAGCAATAATAATCTAGTGATAATTTATTATCCTTCTTAGCTTTCTTAAGGAACATTTGTTTGTATGGTTGCATCTATAGAAATACCGAGTCACCTACATCAAAACTTCTTTTGATGTGATGTTGATTTGCCTATTGTTTCATTCTATTTTGTGCCAAAGTGAGGTTATCCTTTAAGAGTTGGAGAACTTGTTGTTGATGATCGATGTGATCTTCCACTGCTTGAACCTTAGAATTTTCTCTTAAATATGTTGTGATGGATGGTGGATGATATCCATAAAGTTCCATAAATGGGGTCATGTTTGTTGCAGTATGGAAGGAACTGTTATACCACCATTCAACCAAAGGCAACCATTTGACCCATTGTGTCTATTTATCAGATACAAAGCAACAAAGATATCCTTCCAAACATTTGTTCACTATCTCAGTTTTCCCATCAGATTGAGGATGATACGATGAGTTATGAGTTAATTGAGTACCCAAACAAGAAAATAATTCTATCCAAAAATTTTCAGGGAAAATGGGATCTCTGTCACTTACAACAATCTTTGGGTTTCCATGTAGATTTTGAATTGTTTCCATAAATGTAGTAACAACTTTATTAGATTTAAAGGGTTGAGATAATGCAAAAAAGTGTGCATACTTGGTAAGTCTATCAACTACTACTCTGACGACACTCTTTCCTTTGGACTTGAGTAAACTTGTGGTAAAATACATTGAAACCTCCTCCCATCATTGACTTGGAATGGATAAAGGTTGTAATAGACATGGGGTCTTAATTGTTTCAACTTTATTTTGTTGGAAAACCAAACATTCCGCCACAAAATTTTGAATATTAGATTTAAGGCCATCCCAAAAAAATTCCTTCTTAACCCTATGGTAGGTTTTTAAAAATCTTGAGTACCCTCCTAAGGGAGAGGTGTGCAATTCCATAAGAAAATTTTGTTTGAGTTGGGAATTCTTATAGAGGTATAAGTGACCTTCGTACCATAACAAATCATTTTTCCAACTAAATGTATCAGATGTACTGGGGTCTTGTTGTAAATTTTGAATGCGTGCCCACACTTCTTCGTCATTCTTCCATTCATCCCTTGCTTCATTTATCCAATCTATTTGGATAATAGAAATGACATAAAGAAATGCATCCACATCCTCATCCTTTCTTGGGAGTGCATATACAACAACATTTTGCTTCCCTTTTTTGTAGATGATTTCAAAGTCATAACCCAACATCCTTGTGACCCATTTTTGCTGCTCCTCTGAAGATAATATTTGTTCTAAAAAGTATTTAAGGCTATCATGATCTATTTTTACCTTGAAGTGTCTTCCCATTAGGTAAGGTTTTCATTTCTTAAGTGCATGCAGTATTGCCAACATTTCCTTCTCATAAATAGCTTTGTGTAAATACTTTCCTTTGGTTGGATGACTTTTGAAAGCAATGAGTCTTTCTTCTTGATTAAAACAACACCAATTCCATTTCTTGGGGCATCACATTCCACAATAAAGGTTTTTGTGAAGTCTGGCGCAGCTAAGACTAGTGCTTGGCACATTGCCTCTTTAAGATGTTCAAAGGCTTTTGTTGCTTCTGGAGTCCAAGAAAATACATATTTATTTAGTAATGTTGTTAGAGGTGCTACTATTCTCCCATAATTCTTAACAAACTTGCAATAATACCCTATCAATTCGAGAAATCCTCGTAGATGATTTATGGATGTGGGGATTTTTCATTCCTTGATGGCTTTAATTTTGCTAGGGTCTACCTTTACACCTTCATGAGATACAATATGACCCAAATATTCCACCTCTTGTACTCTCAAGAAAAATTTGGTTGCTTTTGCATATAATTGTTTCTCCTCCAATAGTTTGAGCACTCTATCAACATGTTCAACATGATCCTTCCAAAACTTGTTGTAGATTAGTATATCATCAAAAAATACCAACACAAACTTTCTAAGGAAGGGTTTGAAAATGGAATTAATCAAATCTTGACATGTAGAAGGTGCATTGATAAGGCCAAAAGGCATGACCAAAAATTCATAATGACCCTCATGAGTTCGAAATGTTGTTTTCGAACTGTCTTCAGTATTCATTCTGATTTGATGATATCCTAAACGAAGGTCCAACTTGGTGAAGTAAATTTCTCCATGCAATTCATCCAATAATTCAACAATGACAAGAATGGGAAATTTATCTTTAATAGCGAGCTTTTTGAGCTCCCTATAATACAGATACATGTACCATGATCGATCCTTCTTATGCACCAATACTACTAGAGCAGAGAAATAACTTTGACTAGGATGAATTATACCAACCTCTAGCATTTCTGTAACCATACATTCAATTTCACTCTTTTGGGCATAAGGATATTTGTAAGACCTGATGATTGGAGGAAAACTTCCTAGAATCAAATGAATAGCATGATCATGATCACAAATAGGTGGGAGGCTTTTGGGAGTCTCAAATACCTTGGAATGATTGTACAAGACTTTTTTGAGATCTATAGAAATATATGATTTCGACGTGGGAACGTCTAGCGAACATAATTGTGCAATTACGCCACACTGTTATTTCTTTAGAAGATTTTTCATACTATTGGAGCTAATAATCTTTCTCGGATTCTTTGCGATACCCCTTAATTCAACTTCCTTTTCTTCTGAAAAAAAGTTTCAAGAAAAGTTCTTGAAAATTCATACCTAAAGATTGTGGCCGTTGGACTCCTAGTACAACATTAGCACCACCTATTGGAATGGAAAACATAGACTATTCAACAAATATTCTCCCATGGATAGCTTGATATTATGGCACTTTACAAAGCAATTTATGGTTCATCCATTTGCAATCATCACTTGACACTATGGTGCTGGATATAGGAAGAAATTCAATTCCTTCATTGTCTACAATGAATAAAATTATGGGTACTTCCCGAATCAGTCAACACTATTACCTTTTTCTTCTTGATATATCCTTCTATGTTGATAGTTTGAGGTGTGGTTATTCCAGCCAATGCATTACAAGATATGGTCAGATTAATTTCTTATTTCTCTAGGCTTTCTTCCTGTTGTGTATCCTCTTCTTTTGATATTTCTTGTTCCTTTTCTTCTTCCTCTTCACAATCTATGTAAAATAATTTCTTCTTAGCATAGTTATGACCTTTAGTGTACTTTCTATCACAACTATAGCAAAGCCCTTTTTCTGTTTTTTCTTCCAATTGTTGTGGTGTCAACCTTGAAGGTTGTGGGAGGCTAGGGGAAACAACACATCCATCTTTATAGTTATGATTGGTTGGCTTCCTTGTTGCCATACCTTTTCTTTCAATTTTTCTTACCAACTTGAATGCCTTCTCCAATGAATCAGGTTCCCAGATGTGAACCTCATGTTGGATGTTATCCTTTAATGTCCCTATGAACACAACAATTCTATTCTCCTCTGGAATATCTTTTACGGTTATATTCAATTTTTGGAAGTCCTCAATGTGCTCCACCATTGAATCTTTTTTTTTGAGATTTATCAATTGGCTAAAAAAGGTGTTGCTTTTTGTATCCTCATAATGTGCTATCATTTATTCCATAGAAATTTGCCCAAGTGACAATTTGTTTACAAGAGAAAAGCCATTGATACCATAAAAACTGATTGGGTTCCAAATATAAAGTTGCAATGCGTACCTTTTGCGTGTTTTGCACATTATGGAGATCAAAATATTGCTTGATCTATATTATCAATGATACAGGATCCTTGCCATCAAACTTCCTCATATTCATCTTTGGAACATGCTGGGTCTTCAATCCAATGTTAGAGTCTATGAAATCATGATTGACATTTATTTTTTTCTCATCATGAGTTTCCTTTACTACCCTTTCACCATTAGTAAGCATTTATTGTAACAACTTTATCAATTCTATCTTCAAATATTCAATGTTGCCTTTAAGTTTTGCTTCTATACCATCCATATTAGCTTCCATGCCTTTCTTTAAACCATCCATCTTAGCTTGTATTACCTTTTGTGAGAGTGAATTTCGTTGATCTTGGTCTCGTAATTTTGATATATCATGTTGCATTTCTCCCTCTTCTTCATGAGTCATTGTTAAAATTGGCAACTAGGGAAAAACTTCACTTGGGTCATGTTATTCATGACTGATAATATTTTTATTAGATTCCCCTCATTGAGAGGTGTAGGATTGATATAAAGATCATCCAATTCCGATAAGTATTCATGGATATATGAATTTATTTTGATTATGGAATTATTATCAAGCTGACCTACAACTCATGCAGGCTCAGAAGCCCAACAATCACATCTATTCAAACACCAACGTTGTGTATAAATATAGGAGGACTTTTCCTCATTTGGACTCACTCATCTCATCACATCTCTCTCTCTCTCTACTGCGCAGAAAATAGTCTCTTTTCTACTACCCAAAAAAGGGTCTCTCCCTCACACATGTGAAGCCGGAAGCTGCCAAAACTGAAGCTGCAACTACAGAAGTAAAGTTAGACCTATGTGGACTAGAATATCTCCTCATCTAAATCAATGTTTTAAAACTCCGACTCGGCCGAGGATCGACTCCGACTCTGACTCCGAAACGGTAATGACTCGGCTGGCTCGATTTCAATGACTCGGTCATTGTAAAAAATACATTAAATATTTAATTTTTTTATAAAAAAACATAATTTTAAAGATTTTAAACATAATTTTAAAAATTTTCGTTCATGTTTCCAAACACACAGCATTATAATATAGATGGAAGACAACATAAGTTAAAGTAGGCTCATGAACTAATCCATTATATCAAAATGGTACCCAATGGCAATACATAGTCAACTATCATACATGATCAAAGACTCAAAACAAAAAACACATAACCAAGGAGGCTTGAAATGGCCTCTACAACAAAAGTAAATTGTGACAGTGACCAGACTCCAGTACTAGTACTACTGGCTAGTAGCTACTGCCAGAGGAGCCAAGATCATGTCGATCAATCTCTGGATCATCATCATCAGAGTCAGACAGGGGGCCCCATGGCTCCTCCTCATCACCATCATCTCCAACTGCAATTGTAGAAGTGGTACCACTAGCAGGCTGTGCAACTGTAGCAGATGCAAGCTGAGATAGAGTAGATATGCGGTTGCGCTTCTGTCATGGCTGAGCAGAGGAAGCACCTACAACTGGAGTCCTTGCTGGTTGTGAGACTGAGGCTGGTGGATTGGGATCTGCATTCAACTGAACAACATGTTCAAGTTAAACTGATGTATCGATATCTAAATCTAAATCAAGATCCTCATCAGGATCAAACTCTGTTGGACGACTCTCCACTACCCAATCTGATGTTGGATCAATGTCTTCCAACACAATGGGATATGAATCAGGTCTTTTTTTCAGCAAATGGTTTCATATGAGCCAGAGGTTGTATTGGAAATAAACTAGATCATTTAACCGTTTTTGATCCAAATGGTTTCTCTTCTTTGTGTGAATCCTCTCAAAGACAGACCAATTGCGCTCACACCCAGATGCACTACAAATTTGACTCAAAATACGAATTGCAAACCTTTGCAATTCAGGACAATGGCCACCAAAGGCCTCCCACCATTGTGCTGCAGAAAACATAGGAGTGTAATGAGTTAGCTCAACAAAATTACAAATTATATCTAACTTTCAAATTATAAATGATTTAGCAAACTTTAAAAAAAAAAGTAAAACTATTAAGAAACTGAAAATTGAAATTTTTGTTTACCTGGCTCATCTGCTTCTCTTGCAATCTTTGCTAGGTTCTTCCCAAAGGTACCTGATGCATTGCTGAACATTGTGACCTGTCGGTGTATCTCTAGCTAATCAGACTCCAATGGGATCATGTGATCAATGCAATCAATCTGTCCATCCCTGACCTCCCCCCTCAAAGCTGCTGACTCCTTAGCTTTATAATGATACCATGGGTTCAAAAAATACCCAGCTGCATGTATAGGGCGATGGAGTTGATTGTTCCATCTTTCATCAATATTGCCCAAATTGGCCCATACTTTTCCACTCTATCCTTGTATACCGTCTTTATTTGCTCCTTTTCTTGATCCATAGCCTCATAAATGAAGCCCATAGCCAACCTTTCCCCATCCACCAACTGCAACACCTTAACTAGTGGCTCAGCAAGCTTCACAATCTTTGCTGCCTTTCTCCAAAAAGTTTCTTCATAGACTTTCCTTTTTAATTCTTTTCCTTCCAGTTTGTTAGACCAATTACTTTGATTCCATTCATCACTAGAAAACATATTTTGCAAGTTTCTATGTTGGGAAAGCATAGATTGCAATGTCAAAAAATGTGTAGCAAATCTAGTGATGGCAGGCCTAATAATATCCTTGCCCCCAGTGTGTTTCCTCATGAGGCTCAAAATCAATGTATATTGTAGATAAATTTTGTTACGCTTTTGGCATGATCTATAGTGTTTTTGACCCAATCTAATTTTCCAATATCCTCAAGCATGAGGTCTATGCAATGTGCAGCGCATGGGGTCCAAAATATGGTCTTGTGTTTTTCCTCTAACAGTTTACCAGCAAGAACATAGTTAGAGGCATTATCTGTGATGATTTGAACAACATTAGCCACCCCCACCTCCTCAACAACCTGATCCAATAGCTGAAACAACAAGTGGCCATATTTTACCTTATCAGATGCATCAACTGATTTTAAAAACATGGTTCCCTGTCGGTAGAAGACAAGAAATTTTATGATGGTATGGTTTCTTTGATCAGTCCATCCATCTGACATGATGGTACACCCTGTTCTTTCCCATGAGTCCTTGAACTCTTGCATATACTCATTAATGGATTGAATTTCTTTCTGCAAACAAAACCTCCTTAGCTCATGCATAGTAGGGCCTTTGAATCCTTTTCCAGCAGCATGTATGGCATCAAACATAGGCTCATAATATGGTGAATGAGCAGCATTAAAGGGGATATAAGCATCATACCACCATCTAGCTATGTACTCACAAGCAGTCTCCCTCAATTCTTTCTTCCAATGGTCATCTAAAGTTGGCTGCATTTGAGTTTTACTAACTTCAGGACCATGTGCATCTAATGGAGAGGAGGGAGTGAAATAACTTTTGATAGTCACATCACCCTTTTTCATTCTACCCTTTCCCTTATCTTGAATAGAACCAAAAGAGGGAGGAACATATCGAAAAGGGTTGGATGTATCAGTTTGAGGGATAGAGGAAGAACCCTCAAAATCATAATGGGGGTTGGAAGCCATCATTTTTTGTATCTCCCTCTTCCTCCCAATTTCAGCCTGTATGTCTCTTTGCCTAGCCTTATCTTCTTTAAATTTCTCAAAGATGGCCAACAAATGCTTCCTAATCTCCCCAATTTCTGGTGAGGTGCATGGTGTAATTTGGCCTCTAATCCCTGCCAAGTGTTGTTTCAACCTATTAATGCCCCCAGGACCTTCCTTAATTTTCCTATGGAAAAATTTGCATTGCATTTGACTATCAGCCATTTCAACATATGCCCAAGTAGGATCTCTTGCTCTAGGTGCCATTTTTTGACTAGGAAATGAAAGCAAACAATCTAAAAATGAAAAAAAAAACATTGATTCAATGTTCATTTATTTGACAAAAAAACACTCTCTAAGCTTTCTACATATGCACCTAAAATTTACTAAGCAAAAACAGATTTATAGAGGTGAAAAAAAATACCTCCAGGCACAAACTGCCTCCTCAAGCTTGCTCCAAGAATCATCTCCTCAATGTTGCTCCAAATGGCTGCCCAAGAAGCTCCTCACTCCAGCTACAATGCTCCTCCAAGACTCCTCACTGCTGCTCCAAAAACAAGCTCAAGAACTGCTCACTAACTCTCAAAGAAGACTCTCACTCAAATGCATAAGATTGCTGTGAGAGAATGAGAGCACTTGAGTGTGTTAAATAGGGTTTGGGAGGGGGAAATGGACCCCAAATGACATTTAACTTATTCACAAAACACCTTGGAGTCCAAACCAATCAGAAAACCCCCAAAAAATTCATAAAAAAATTGTTAAATCACTGTTTATTTTGGGTTACAGGCCACTGTGTATGACTCGGCTGAGTCAATACGGAAACGGCTGAGTTGGCTGAGTCAGCGATGACTCGTCTGAGTCATGGTTGACTCGGCCAAACGAGCCGTTTCATAGGCCAAGTCACTCCGGAGGGCATCAACTCGGTTCAACTCGACCGTTTCAGTATCGAAACGGCCGTTTTTTAAAACTATGATCTAAATTTCACTATAGGTTCACTAAACCTCCTCTGGAAGCCGCACCTTTTGGTGGTGGAATCAAGTCAATCCGACAGACAGTTTGCAGGATATTGACTGCCCTAGTTTGAAGCCAGAATTTGCCAAAATTGAAGCTATAACTGCAAAAGTAAAGTTTGACCTGCGCGGACTAGAAGATCTCCTCATCTAAACTACATTGTAGGTTCATATGAAACTCCGCTGGAAGCCACAAATTTTGGTGGTGGAATCAAGCCGATCTGACGATCGGTTTGTGAGATATTGTCTGCCCTAGTTTGATGATGAAGCCGCTAATGCTGATGCTACTGATCTTGGGTTTGCTACTACTGATATAAATCAGATTTATTGTACTATTTCTACTAAAACTTGAAGATAAAAGAAGATTTGATCAATGGGATCCCCAACATTGAGGGTTTGTCCTTGGCTAGCCGCCACATCTTGTGTCTCTTGTCTTGGCTTGTTTTCTATCGATCGTTTAATGTTCTATCTACACTTTACTTTATGTACATGTGATTGTTGATCTGTGGAATATAATAAGAAAAATAAGTAAACTGTTATGGGCATAGAACATACCATAACTTAACATGGAATCAGAGCTGAGGTGAAGACAAAGACCGAGCAAGAGCAAGATCAATCACTGAAGAGAAGATTGACAAGGCTATCTGAAAAGAATGATGGGGTCCTCAACACTCTTTCCTGCTGAAGACAAGCTCCGTGAGAAAGTTGACTATCACGGTTGGAAGATGTCTATCCATCTAATCCTTGAGGATAAAGGAGTGTTGGATCATGTGAGAGGCAATATTATTAAGCCTCCATCAAATGCACCTCCTGCTACCAGGAACAAATGGAAGAATGGAGAAGTTAATGCGAAGAAGATCATCCGGGACTCTATCAACAAGCACTTGGTGGCCTACATCTCTGAACTGGACACCTCCAAGGAAATTATGATAGACTGGTGATTTTATTTAAAGTTAATGATGAAAATCAATTTTTGTTTCTTAGAAATAAGCTGAGGGAAATCAAGAAGGGTAAAAATGAGAATATGCAAGCATAATTCTTAAAAATCACCGAGATCAAGAACAATCTCATATCTATTGGGTAGATTATTACTAACAAATAAATGGCACTCACGACTCTTGGAGGATTACCATCTGAATGGTACGTGTTCATGACTAGTCTTCTGAACAATAATGTAATTCCTAGTTTCGAGGAATTAATGGCTAGATGCATTCAAGAAGAAACAAGGGTAGAAGAACAAGAAATGCCCTTGCCTAAAGGTCCTCCTGCTGCTTTTTCTTCTCATGCTAAGAAAAGAAATAATTATGGGTCCAAATCGAAAAGAAAGGCTGGACCTAAGGGTGGAAGAAAAGCTCGATGTTACGTTTGCAATAAAGCAGGTCACTATACAAGGGAATTCCCTGATAGAAAGGACTCTCACTATGATGATGATCAAAATCCCTCTCATGGTAATCAAAGGAATGGAAAATTCAAAGGTAAAAGGAATGTTGGAAATCAAGGAAGAGGGAAACCATTCAAGAAGGCTAGAAATACCAAGTATGAATCTAACACTATTGACAATAAGCAAGCTGAATATTATCTACCAGCTACTTTATCTACCTCCACTCCTTCAGAATCAATGGGAATTTGGCTCATTGATAGTGGTGTGTCAAGAAATTTCACTGGTTACAAAGAAGTACTCCATAATCTGGTAGAGAAAGAAACTAACCTAGAAATTTTCCTTGAAGATGACATGAAATACCCTGTGAAAGGTGTAGGCAAGGTTTCTCTCAAATTGAATCAATGTAATACGATCCACTTACAAGATGTATTATATGTACCTGATCTCAAAAAGAACCTGGTATCCATATCGGCAATGGAAGACAAAGGCTACAAGGTAACCTTTAGTGATGGCAAGGTAGGTATGTGGAAAAATAATGTTAAAAATGCTTCCAGTCTTGGGTTTCAAGTTAATTCTTTATATCAAGTCGGTGGAAGCCCGCTAGGTGTCATGTCTTGTGACACAACTCTTCAGTCCAAACTTTGGCATTGGAGGTTTTCCTACCTTCATTACAAAGCTCTACCCGATGTAAGACAAATGGTAACAGGGATGCCCAAATTCCAAGTAGAGAAAGAAGGTATATGTCCGGGATGTGCCGAAGGAAAGCTAAAAAGGGGACCATTCCCCTCAAGTCAAAGCAAGACCTCCGATATATTACAACTAGTTCACTCAAACATATCTGGTATGATGCCTGTGAACTCCTTGGGAGGATATTCATATTATCTTACTTTTACAGATGACTATTCTCGAAAGACGTGGATATAATTCTTGAAAAAGAAGGATGAAGTGTTCTCTTCGTTTCAACACTTCAAAGCCCTGATCAAGAATCACACGGAAAAGAAGATCAAGATCATAAGAATTGATAATGGGACTGAATATGAATCTAATGGGTTCCATGATTTTTGTAAAGAGGTTGGCATCAAGAGGGAGACTACTACACCATATACTCCTGAACAGAATGGTGTGGCAGAAAGGAAGAGCTGCATAATTATGGAAGTTGTTCAGGCCATGCTACATGATCAAAGATTCCAAAGTTTCTATGGGCTGAAGCTGCAAACACTGTCGTATATGTACAAAATCGATGCCCTCATCAAGCATTGGGTTCCAAGACTCCTGAAGAAAAGTTCACCACTGAGAAACCTGATGTTTCTCATTTTAGAATTTTTGGAAGCCCTGTATATTTTCATGTGTTGAAAGAGAGAAGAAATGAATTGGGTGCATCTCGAAAGAAGGGAATTTTCGTGGGCTATCGTGAAAATACTAAAGTCTATAGAATCTATGTAGCCAGTCAAAGGGAAGTCGTGATTAGTCATGATGTTGCCTTTGATGAAGATATGGCCCTCAACAAGGTGAACAATCTTCCGACTTTGAGGAGCTCTCAAGAAGATGACACCAAGGAACCGAAAGAAAAGGATAATGAATCAATGTCTGATGTAGAAGAACCCATGGATCTGATTGATCCTCCTCCACATGATTCTTCCTCTTCTAGGAAGAGGCCTTCATGGCTTAGGTGGCTACTTGATGATGATGAAGGACATGTTGCACCCCGGGGCACCTTTCGTGAAAGTAAGAAACCTAATAGGTATCAGGGATACTTGACCATCATGAGCACGATCATACAAAATGAGCCTTCATCATTTTAAGATGTCGTCAAGAATCAAGTATGGAAGGATGCTATGACTGAAGAATATGAGTCTATTATGAAGAATGATGTCTATGAAGTAGTTCCCAAACCCCACGACAAGACAATTGTTACTTCCAAATGGCTTTACAAGATAAAGCATGCAGCAGATAGAAGTACGAAAAAGTATAAGGCTCATTTTGTTGCTCGTGGTTTCTCCGAGAAGGAAGGTATAGAATATGATGAGATATTTGCACCTGTTGCCAGATATATGACCATTCACTCGATCATAGCCCTTGCTGCTTCATAAGGATGGAACCTACATGAGATGGATGTCAAGACCGCATTCTTGCATGGCTCGATCAAAAAAGAGGTCTAGGTGGAGCAACCTGAAGTATTTGAGATTTATGATCGAGAATATCATGTATGCAGGTTGAAGAAGGCTCTCTATGGGCTGAAGCAAGCACCCTAAGCATGGTATCAGATGATCAGCAGCTACTTGATGAAGCTAGGATTCACTTGGAGTGAAGTTGATCCTAACCTTTACTTTAAGGTTGAAGATGATGAACATACTGGTGTTGTATGTGCATACCTCTTTCTAACAGGTGTAGACCCTCTCATTCTCAAATGTAAGAGGGAGTTGTCTTCTGAATTTGAAATGAAGGACCTAGGACTAATGCACTATTTCCTAGGACTTGAAGTGTGGCAGAAGCCAAGCGAAACTTTCCTATCTCAAGGAAAATATGTGGTGAAGATATTGGAAAGATTCGGTATGGTGGACTGCAAGCCTGTAACTACCTCGATGGAGCTTGACTTCAAGAAGTTAAGTGGTAGTGCTACTGGAAATGTTTTACAAAATGCTACCGAGTATCGGCAACTCGTCGAAGCATTAATCTTCTTAGTGAACTCTCGTCCAGATATATGCTTCGCAGTCAACACATTGAGTCAACATATGGTTGAACCCCACCACATACATTGGATTGGTGCCAAGAATCTATTTAGATATCTTCGTGGCACTATCACTTATGGGTTAAGATACACTGCCAGAGATGTGAGACTATTTGGATACACAGATGTTGATTGGGTAGGCAATGTAGAGGACCGTAAGAGCACTTCCAAGTGTTGTTTCTCCTTCGAATCTACTTTTATATCCTGGATGAGCAGGAAGCAAAAGTCAGTGGCCTTGAGCACCACCAAAGCAGAGTATATTGTTGCTAGCGTGGCCTCCTATGAAGCAGTTTGTGTGCGAAAACTCTTCAATGAGATGTTTGGATCTACATTGGATACCACCATGATCCTTTGTGACAACCAAAGTGGGATTCGTTTGTTAGAGAATCTCTTATTTCATGATCACTCCAAGCATATCGATATCAAATACCGCTATATTTGAGATATGGTGCAATGAGGAGCTATAAGGCTCCAACATAATTGTACAGATGAACAGGTCACTGACATTCTGACAAAACCCCTTGGGAAAGTTAAATTTCTGACTTTCTGAGAACAACTTGGAGTTGTTCAAAGACCCTCCGATGAGGGTCATGTATGATGCATTGAGCTCTGGGAGCTCCAGGGGGTGTGGGGTGCTTCTTGGAGTAGCATATGACCACAGGATGATTCACTATCCCCTGGTGGTATACATGT
Organism: Pinus taeda; assembly: GCA_000404065.3. NCBI lineage: Eukaryota > Viridiplantae > Streptophyta > Pinopsida > Pinales > Pinaceae > Pinus > Pinus taeda. Next base: position 44,932 of record APFE031567378.1, on the reverse strand, counting down.
ACATGCCATGGCGACATTGTAGCAGGATTGATGTGTTCTCCTGTGAGGACTGGATTGATTTGTTTTCAATGGTGATTGTAGTAGGATTGATGTGTTCTCATGTGAGGCCTAGATTGACGTGTTCTACATGGCGATTGTAGCAGGATTGATGTGTTCTCCTGTGAGGCCTGGATTGATGTGTTCTCCATGGCGATTGTAGTAGGATTGATGTGTTCTCAACGGTGATTGTAGCAGGATTGATGTCTTCTTCTGTGAGGCCTGGATTGATGTGTTCTCCTTGGCGATTGTAGTAGGATTGATGTGTTCTCAATGGTGATTGTAGCAGGATTGATGTCTTCTCCTGTGAGGCCTGGATTGATGTGTTCTCCATGGTGATTGTAGCAGGATTGATGTCTTCTCTTGTGAGGCCTGGATTGATGTGTTCTCCATGGCGACTATAGTAGGATTGATGTGTTCTCTTGTGAGGCCTGGATTGATGTGTTCTCCATGGCGATTGTAGTAGTATTGATGTGTTCTCCTGTGAGCATAGGATTGATTAGTTCTCCTGTCAAGGCATCCTACCCATGTAGTCTGGTACTCATAGGAAGTACCTCTTAATGAGCAAGGAAGTGAAGTTAGGGACCATAGTAGTACTGATGGATACATCGTTGTATCTACCGTACTTCCTATGCTACGATGACCTCCATTGATATGGGACCAATGATACTGGTCTAGGACCGGTAGTAGGAGTTGTACCATACTGTGACACTGACTTCGAGTCGGTTGAGACTAGTCTAGGACCAGTGGTACATACTCTGAGACTGACTTTGTGTCAGTGCAGTACTGGTCTAGGACCAGTGAGAGTGGTACATACTATGACACTAACTTCGGGTCGGTCGAGACTAGTCTGGGACCAGTGGTACATTCTCTCAGAATGAAATACTAGTCTTGGACTAGTGGTAGGAGTGGTACTTACTATGAAGCTAACTTCAGGTCAGTTGAGACTAGTCTAGAACTAGTGGTACACGCTCTGAACTGACTTTGAGTTAGTGGAGGGTGTTACTGGTTTGGGACTAGTGGTAGGAGTTGAGCATACTATGACACTGACTTTGGGTCGGTTAAGACTGGTCTAGGACCAGTGGTACATACTCTGAGACTAACTTTGAGTCAATATGATACATCCTCGATCATTTCTTCTTCTTCACAATTCAGACAAAAGCATAGCAGAACAGAGCAAAGCAGAGCAACACATAACAAAGCAAAGCCATACAGATCAGTACAAGGTAGAACAAGACAAAACAGAACAGGCAGAATAGAGAAGAGCAGGGTAAGGGTCAGACTATATAGGGTAGTGCATTTGATGGATGAATAGTAACGACCGATAGACAAATTACAAATGAAGTTCTCTCTAGTTGAGAGGGAGCGTTAAAATTGGAAACTAGGGAAAAACTTCATGTGGGTCATCTTATTCATGGCTGATAATATTTTTATTAGATTCCCCTCATCGAGAGGTGTAGGATTGATATAAAGATCATATGATTCTGATAAGTATTCATGCAGATATGAATTTATTTTGATTATGGAATTATTATCAAGCCGACCTACAACTCATGTATGCTCACAAGCCCAACAGTCGCATCTATTCAAACACCAACGTTGTGTATAAATATAGGAGGAATTTTCCTCATTGGGACTCACTCATCTCATCACAGCTCTCTCTCTCTCTCTCTCTACTGCGCAGAAAAGAGTCTCTTCTCTACTGCCTAGAAAAGGGTCTCTCCCTCACACATGTGAAGCTGGAAGCTGCCAAAACTGAAGCTGCAACTGCAGAAGTAAAGTTTGAACTGCGTGGACTAGAAGATCTCCTCATCTGAACTGCATTGTAGGTTCATCTGACCTCCTCTGGCAGTTGCAACTTTTGGTGGCGGAATCAAGCCAATCCGACGGTTGATTTGTGAGGTATTGTCTGCCCTAGTTTGATGATGAAGCCACTAATGTTGATGCTCCTGATCTAGGGTTTGCTACTGCTGATATAAATCAGATTTATTTTACTATTTCTCTCTGCTGAATTATTGAAGATAAAAGAATATTTGGTCAAAGGGTTTCCCCACACATTGTGGGGTTTGTCCCTAACTAGCTGCAACATCTTGTGTCTCTTGTCTTGGCTTGTTTTTTGTCGATCGTTTAATGTTCTATCTGCACTTTACTTTATGTATATGTGATTGCTAATTTGTGGAATATAATAATAAAAACAAGTAAATTGTTATGAGCATAGAGCATACCATAACTTAACAGTCATGCTAGATATTTCAGGTTGCTTACTAGGGGTTTCCATTTTATTTGTTCGGGGAATCAATTAATGATAATTATGCTTCACTATGTCCTTTGAATTCCTTCAAAATAATTTTTCAAACCAAACTTACGCAACAGTTTAAAAAGACTACACACCTTTTTTGGCTTTGTAGGAGCTCAATATTGAATTGGTTGTATCTCTATAATTACAGATCTCCAATATCTGAAGTTTTCTCCTATGGTAGCTCTCTGAGTCCTTGTTCCAACCCCATAAATCTGATCAATAGTTGATTCTCCAAGAAACAGTTATTCCAAATCTCCCACGACTTGATTATAGATAGGTTCAGTAGAGCGAACTTGGATGAAGTGCATTGTGTCACTGTTTCAACCTTCAGACCTAAAAATGATATGCAAAAAACTAGATTCCATCCTCTTTCTATATTGTTTAATGAAATTTCAATCCGATTCTTAGAGAGACAGTTATGACAGTTTTTCCCAGGTCACATGTTTGAGATATAATTTGGGAGCCTATAAACACCCTAACTTCCTTGGATCATATCTCATAAATTATAGTGAGATGAGATTTGAAATTTGTACCCAAGGTTCATCACGATTTTATCTCAAATGGGTTTTAACCTTAGGTTATTAAACGTTGTATAAAAAGTGTTATAGTGAAAATTACACGATGACCTGTTTGAAGCAGTGAAACCCTAGAATCCAAACCTCTCATACCAATTGTTATGCAACTAGCTCACAAAATAAAATAAAAAAGATAGAGAAACAACTTCAAAATCAACCTATTCAAGGAGGAAACCTCATTTACATTACAAAAATGAAAAATTCTTGGATGATACAAATGACAAGACCTCCTTTCTATATATAGGAGTCTAAGGGGTCACAATATACTCAAAGCCAACATAACAATAATAATAATGTAAGGGCACAACAATAACAATAGTGGGCTTCTATGGGGCACAATAATAAAAATATGGGGGCAACATGCGCACAAAAATAACCATTTAGGTCTACAATGACAATAATAATAAGGGAATACAGTAGTATTATAGGGGCCTAACACAATTAGTGGGTAAAAGCACTCTCACGAGTGATGGGCCTCCTAATAGATACACAACAAGGCCCATTTGGCCATATTTTAGCATACTTTTACCTATCTCTTTGCATTTGATTACATGTTTTGAGTTATAATGTGTTCATTAGGTAGGGCAAAAAATATTGACATATCCTATAGCCTACCATAATGGAATGTGCAGGGAAAAGAGAATTTAATGTGCAGGGATACGTTGGGAACCAACTTGAGGGAATGTAGGAGGATTGTCCCCTACATTTACTCACCTGCTGCTCGGTCTACTCCCTATGTTTACTCTCCTACAACTCAAGGATCTATTACAAAGTTTATGCACTCAATGCTTGTGAGGATCTTAGGGATCTAGATCCACCTTTATAGGGGAGTTTGGAGGAAATTAGACCACCTTCCTAGGAGGTTTTCCCATCAACATTTTTTCTATAATAGAAGAAGTCTAAGGGCTCAAAAGGATTCAAATGTTTGGAGAAGGATAGAGACCACTAGAGCTAGGATTGTGTACTTGTCATTTCCAATTTATCATCATGTACTTGAGCACTGTTTGATATCAAATGAAACGAATTTATCAATATTGAGTTTGACTATGTTTTAGAGCTCTAAGCTCCTTGGATTAATTCCCAGCCTAAGCACTCTAGTCTCTCTCCTTTGTATATTGTTATTATGCATTTCCTTTCTTGTACTTAGTTTATAAGTATTTTCTTCTTTTTTAGTAAGATTTACTTATGAGAAAAAATGTTTTTGTAGGTTTTTTCAATCATCTCTCTTGTGAGAAGTGTGGTTATATACTTTGTGTTGGCAAGCAAAAACATAGTTGTTCTTCTTCTGCAATAGTTAGCTCTTCTATTAGCTTTCCTTTTTTCACCTCTGTTTTCTGCATTCGATAATTTGTTTAGCAGTCTTTGCAAGCATAAAAAACATAATGTTTCATGTATCTAGGGATTTTGGCATATGTGACATGAATAATGCAAGGTTATATTTTGACACTTAGTGTTTTATCCATGCATAACCATCTAGGGATAGGGATTTGTTTACATTTGTATTTCAGTACCTCATTCATACATGGGCTTGGGATATAATCCAACAAGGCTAGGGCATCATAAAATCATCGAGAATCTCATCAAACATCTATAGCTTTCCATAGTCTAGGGCTAGGAACAATGTTGGACATCATATTGAAAACAATCACAACCTTATCCAACAATCTCCACCTTTTTCATTAATTGCAATACTCTCCCCCTTTTAGTATTCGCTCCTCATTTGACATCAATGGAAAATGGGGTGTTTTTCCTGACAATATTTTCCCATCAAGTGATCCTCCTATCATCATGCTTCTCCTTGTCATATTAACTCACGATGTCATCATTCTACTTTACTTTTCATAGTTTCTCGTTTCTTCATCAAGGGAAATTTCCCATGATAAGTATGTTTCTCCCCCTATCATCATGTTGGTTGTGAGAGACAATGTTTTAAGAAACAATAGTTTGACCTATGCTCCACTTGACAATATGCATGATCTTATTCTTAATAGGAAGAACCTTGGTGGAACATATTTTGTGCCGATGCTGCCAAAATTTGATAAAAAACAAGGATTGATGCCTTAAATATTTAAGGCACATTCAACATGTTGTTTTTCTGGTCCAACCTACTTGCTTCTCCAAACTTGTGTGACTCCTTTTCCATTCATTGTTAATGACTCTCTAGATTTTCTAGGAACCAAATCCACGTTACACTCTTAAGTTATATGTCCAAGATTATGGCATTTGAACATTCAGTTTTGTACATTAATAAGGGATCATAACTTCTATTGATGAACATATTCTAATATCTTCTTGCAATTTTACTTCTAGGGAACTGATTGGATTCCTCATAAATTTCTTTTTTGTACACCTTGTAATGCTTTACCATGTGTCAAAATTCTGTACAATAGTAACAATGACCCAAAAATATAGTATGATACCTACAAAATGAGGATTTCCTTTATGTGATTTTGAGGTTTTTTTGCCTTAAGGTTCTTTGAGGATATTTATTTCTACCTTCAAGATCAACGAACATAGGTCCTTCCAATGTTATTTTGACTCCTCTCCTTTCTTTTGCTATATCTGAGGGTACTAGCTCAATGTTCAAGCTTCTTCATATACTTCATCTTTCATGCTTTAGGGCTTGCATCACTTTTTCTAGAAGAATCACCCGCATATCCAAGAACATGTTTTTCAACTGTGTAACTTTGATGACTTATGATGCCATCCAAGGATTGAAAACTCTGCAAGTTCTTGTTAAGTTGAACAACTTCTTTCCTTATAAAAGAAATCTCTTCTTCCATATTTTCATAGTCTTCATATTTCTCAGCCAATTGACTTTCCAATTCTTCTTTCATCCTTATTTCTTCATACGCTTTGACTTTAAGAGAGATGAAATATGCTTCAAATATGTTTGATTCCTCACCTTTTTCTTTTAAATGGCATGCCATGATTTTTTTTCTTTCTCTGCTTCCTTAACTTATCCTTTTAGGATGACCAATTCTTCCTTTAAATTCCTCTCTTTATCTCTTTGTATCTATTTCTTTAATTCCTTTAGCTCATATTTTAGGAGAGGTCAACTGTCCTTTATACTGACCAAATTCTACTTTCATTTGGCTCAAGTCATTAGATATTTGGTTAAGAAGACTTGTCAAAATCCATTCCTTTTTCTATGCTTCTTCTACTTGAGTTGTCAAAGAAATGACATCTTCATTGTGTCTCTTCTCAATTTGATGCAATTCTTTCTTAAGGTTGTTGACATATTTACCTCTTTCTTGTACTTGATTCCTTAAAATGACAACTTCATCCTTTTTCTTGTCAATATCATGATCAACATTTTTTACTTGCTTTTTGAGTTCCTCATTTTCCTTTTTCAAACTTCTTATCCCTTCTAAGGAAGCTACAATCTTTGTCTTGAGGTCTATTTTAATTTCTACTTCTAAATTGTCTTAATAATCATCTTCCTTTATGAAGATGGTGCCTTAATCATTGATTTCAATTGTCTTCTCTGGTTCTATATTATCTTTGAGCTCTTTGTTATCATCCTCTTGATCTAGGGTTATGACCAACAATATTTTTGAGTGAATATCTTGAATGTTTTCCCAAATATCTTTGCTGATGAAAATTTCTACACTTTCACCTTTATAGGATTTGGTAGGTCACTAAAGATTATTTCAATCGGTTTTGTATTAAACTCTTTTGAGCTTTCGATAATCACTCAATTCCATTCCTCAAATACTTAAGCCATAAAAAAAAAATCATTTTTCATCTCCACACCTCATATTTTTCTCCATTGGATGAGGGAGATTTGTCATCCTAATTGTTCTCTGATTTCTTAATTAAGGAAATATCTTCAGAATTTTTGGAGCCTCTCTTCCTTGAATTTTCCATTTCTATTCCAAAGATCTACCTTCTAGTTGTTATGCTATGATTGAAAGTACCAACTCTGATAAAACTACTAGAAATAGTGAGAGGGGGGGGGATGAATCATTATTTATTTTAGAATTGCTATTTTATGCTAGTTAAGAACATGTAATAAAGAATAACAAAAAATGTGTAACAACAGAATAATTTATATTATAAAACATAATGAGCATTCCAATTCTATTTTACATCAATCAATTTGTAGAATAAAAATTATAATATCTTCAGGGCTCTGACCCAAGATGAAGACACCAATCCTCATACCAGGCTCCAACCTATACTTCACCAAGGTCCAACTTGGTTTTCTTGAGGACTCCAATCCTCTCCAATAATTCAATCTCCAAGCTAGCTTTCCACAAGTCTCCAACATTGTGTGACTCTAATCCTGTAGGGTTCCAACCCTATCTTCCACAAGGATCCAACCTTGTCTTTATGAGGCTATAATTTCTATGGATCCATACCTCTACTTAACTTCTTCAAAGTGGTTTATTTATAATTTATTGATTCCAATATATTATGCAACAAGTCCTAATAATACCCCCAAGATAGCCTTCAACAATGACCTAAAATAGTCTTAAAAATACTTAGATCATCAAATTAAACTTTAGTAATGATATTAGGTGTATCCAAGACTTTTCATGATGCCTAGTTAGCCTTCTCCAATGTTACTCCAAGAGGGCTTGAATCATGCATTAAAACTTCAATGATGTATCCAAGAATGATTCCATGGTCTACTACAATTGTCTTCAACAAATCTTTCCTACAAGATGTCTTCAATAAGCTACTTCAACAAATATTCAATATTGATGTCTTCAAAACAATGCTTCAATGGTGCTTCAAGTCCATTACAATAAAATGTTCTAGACGTCTCTCTAAGGTGTGCTCAATACTAACCAAGAAGGTCTCCAAGACTACTGTAAGTTAACTTCAAGATGTTTACCAAATGTTCCACGAAGAAGTCTGCTCCAATATGGTTCAAAAGGTTGCTTCAATATATGGTCTAAGGTCAACTCAAATTTTCACAAATATTGCATAAATAATGCCTTCCAAAAAAACTCCAATGAATCCTTTAGGATGGCTTCGAAAATATTACTTAATTTTGCTTCAAAATTCTAATGAAATAAGCCCACAGGTCTACTCAAGGTTGCTCTAGAAGTATGTCAAAATTTTGGTCTAAGTCAGCTTGACTTCCTTCCCACAAAATAATCCCACAGTCTACTCAACATTGCTCCTGAAGTATGTCCAAATTCTAGTCTAATTCATCTTGAATTCCTTGTCTAATTCAACTTCACCATAGATAAGTCCTCAGTATGTGCTATCATTTTATCTATAAAAATAGCCCAAGTGACAATTTGTTTACGAGAGAAAAGCCATTGATACCATACAAATTGATTGGGTTCCAAATATAAAGTTGTAATGCGTATTTTTTGTGTGTTTTGCACATTATGGAGATCGAAATATTGCTCTATCTGTAGTATCCATGTTACGTGGCCTTTGCCATCAAACTTCCTCATATCGATCTTTGGAACATGGTGGGTCTTCAATCCAATGTTAAAGTCTATGAAATCATGATTAACATTTATTTTTTTCTCATCATGAGTTTTCTTTACTACCCTTTCACCATTAGTAAGCATTTATTGAGCAACTTTATCAAATCTATCTTCAAATATTCCATGTTGCCTTTAATTTTTGCTTCTATACCATCCATCTTAGTTTCCATGCCATCCATCTTAGCTTCCATGCCATTCATCTTAGCTTCCATGCCTTTCTTTAAACCATCCATCTTAGCTTCTATGCCTTTCTTTAAACCATCCATCTTAGCTTCTGTTACTTTTTGTGAGACTGAAATTTGTTGCACTTGGTTTCATAATTTTGATATATCATGTTTCATTTCTTCCTCTTCTTCATGAGTCATGCTAGATATCTCAGGTTTCTTACTAGGTGTTTCCATTTTATTTCTTCAGGGAATCAATTAATGATAATTGTGCTTCACTATGTCCTTTGAATTCCTTCAAACTAATTTTTCAAACTAAACTTATGCAAAAGCTTAAAAAGACTACACACCTTTTTTGGCTTTGTAGGAGCTTGATATTGAATCGATTGTATCTCTGTGATTCTGCATCGCCAAGTTCTAAAATTTTGTCTTTTGGTAGCTCTCTCAGTCCTCATTCCAACCCCATAAATCTAATCAATAGTTGATTCTCCAAGAAAGAGTTATTCCAAATATCCCATGATGAACTGATTATAGACTGGTTTAGTAGAGCAAACTTGGCTAAAGTGACACGTCTGACTGTTTCAACCTTCAAACCTAAAAACAATACATAGAAAAATATAGTTCATACTATTTCTGCACTATTTTATGAAATTTCAATATGATGCTTAGAGATATAGTTATGACGATTTTCCTTACGTCACTTGGGCGAGATATAATTCGGGAGCCTACAAACACCCTAAATTCCTTGGATCACATCTCATCAAATGTAACAAGACAAGATCTAAAATTTGTACGAGAGGTTCATCACGATTTCATCTCAAATCAGTTTTAATTTTAGCTTATTAAACATCGTATAAAAAGTGTTATAGTAAAAACTCCACGATGACCTATTTGAAGAAGCGAAACACTAGAATCCAAACCTCGCATACCAATTGTTAGGCAACCAGCTCAAAAAATAGAAGAAAAGATAGAGAAACGACTTCAAAATTAGCCTATTTGAAGGGGAAACCTCCTTTACATTACACAAATGAACAATTCTTGGATGATAAAAATGGAAAGACCTCCTTTCTATATGTAGGAGTCTAAGGGGTCAAAATATAGTCAAAGCCAACATAACAATAATAATGTAAGGACATAATAATAACAATAGTGGGATTCTATGGGGCACAATAATAACAATATGGGTACAACATGGGCACAACAATAACAATAAGGGTCTACAATGACAATAATAATAAGGGAATACACTAGTATTATAGGGGCCTAACATAATCAATGGGTAGAAGCACTCTCGCGAGTGATGGGCCTCCTAATAGATACACAGCAAGGCCCATCTAGCCATATTTTAACATATTTTTACCTATCTCTCTGCATTTTATAACATGTTTTGAGTTATAATGTGTGAATTAGGTAGGCAAAATAATATTTGCATATCCTATAGCCTTATGTATTGGTGTCTTTTCAAGCATAAAAAAACATAATGTTTCATGAATCTAGGGATTTTGGCATATGTGACATGAACAATGCAAGGTTATATTTTGACACTTAGGGTTTTATCCATGCATAACCATCTAGGGATTGGAATTTATTTAAATTTTTATTATGGGGCCTCATTCATATATGGGCTTGGGGTATGATCCAACAAGGCTAGGGAATCATAAAATCATCAAGCATATCATAAAACATCTATAGCTTGCCATCATCTAGGGATAGCAACAATGTTGGACATCATATTGAAAAAAATCACAACCTTATCAAACAATCTCCCCCTTTTTCATTAATGGAAATACTCTTCCCCTTTTAGTATTCTCTCTCTGTTTGGCATCAATGGAAAATGGGGTGTTTTTCCTGACAATATTTTCCCATCAAGTGATCCCCCTATCACCATGCTTCTCCTTGTCATATTAACTCACAATGTCATCATTCTAGTTTACTTATCATAGTTTCCCCTTTCCTCATCAAGGGAAATTTCCCATGATAAGTATGTTTCTCCCCCTATCAACATGCTGGTTGTGAGAGACAATGTTTTAAGAAACAATACTTTCACCTATGCCCCACTCGATAATATGTGTGATCTTATTCTTAATAGGAAGAACCTTGGTGGAATATATTTTGTGCCCATGATGCCCAAATTTGATAGAAAACAAGGATTGATGCCTTAAACATTTAAGGAACATTCAACATGTTTTTTTCTGGTCCAACTTGCTTCCTTCTCCAAATCTGTGTGACTCCTTTTGCATTCATTGTTAACGACTCTCTTGATTGTCTAGGAACTAAATTTAGGTTACACTCTTAAGTTATATGTCCAAGATTATGGAATTTGAACATTTAGTTTTGTACATTAATAAGGGATCATAACTTTTATTGATGAACATCTTCAAGTATCTTCCTACAATTTTAGTTCTAGGGAACTAATTGGATTCCTCATAAATGTGTTTTTTGTATTCCCTGTAATCCTTTACCATGTGTCAAAATTTTGTACAATAGTATCCATGACCCAAAAATATGTTATGATACCCACAAAATTAGGATTTCCTTGATGTGATTTTGAGCTTGTTTTGCCTTAATGTTCTTTGAGGATATTTATTTCTACCTTCAAGATCAACGTATCTTATTGCAGCATAGGTCGTTCCAATGTTCTTTTGACTCCTCTCCTTTCTTTCACTAGATCTGAGGGTACTAGAACAATTTTCAAGCTTCTTCATATACTTCATCTTTCATGCTTTAGGGCTTGCATCATTTTGGCTAGAAGAATATCCCGCATATCCAATAACATGTTTTTCAACTGGGGATCTTTGATGACTTATGATGTCATCCAAGGCTTGAAAACTCTTCAAGTTCTTATTAAGTTGATCAACTTCTTTCCTTATAAAAGAAATCTCTTCTTCCATATTTTCATAGTCTTCATATTTCTCAGTGAATTGACTTTCCAATTATTTTTTCATCGTTATTTATTCACATGCTTTGCCTTTAAGAGACATCAATTATGCTTCAAATATGTTTGAATCCTCATCTTTTTCTTTTAAATGTCATTCCATGATTTTGTTTTCTTTCTCTCCTTCCTTAACTTATCCTTTTAGGATGACCAATTATTCCTTTAAATTCTTCTCTTTAGCTCTTTGTATCTATTTATTTGGTTCCTTTAGCTGAGCTTTTAGGGAGGTGAAATCTCCTTTATATTGACCAAATTCTACTTTCAATTGGCTCAAGTCATCATAACTTTGGTTGAGATGACTTTTCAAAATCCCTTCCTTTTTCTATTCTTCTTCTAGTTGAGTTGTCAAAGAAATGACCTCTTCATTCTGTCTCCTCATTTTGATGAAATTTTTTCTTAATATTGTCGAGATATTTACCTCTTTCTTGTACTTTATTCCTTAAAATGACAATTTCATCCTTTTCCTTGTCAACATTATGATCAACATTTTTTACTTGCTTTTTGAGTTCCTCATTTTCCTTTTTTTAACTTCTTATCTCTTCTAAGGAAGCTACAATCTTTGTCTTGAGGTCTATTTTAATTTCTGCTTCTGAGTTTTCCTAATAATAATCTTCCTTTATGAAAATGGTGCCTTAATCATTGATTTCAATTGTCTTCTCTGGTTCTATATTATCTTTGAGCTCTTTGTTATCATCCTCTTTATCTAGGGTTATGACCAAAAATATTTTTGAGTGAAAATATTGAATGTTTTCCCAAATCTCTTTGTTGATGAACATTTATACACTTTCACCTTTATAGGATTTGGTAGCTCACTCAAGATTATTTCAATCATTTTTGTGTTAAACTCTTTTGAGATTTTGGTAATCACTCAATTCCATACCTCAAATACTTAAGCCACAAAAAAAATTCCATTTTTCATCTCCATGCCTCATAGTTTTCTCCATTGAATAAGGGAGCTTTGTCATCCTAATTTTTCTCTGATTTCTTAATTAAGGAAACACCTTCAGAATTTTTGGAGCCTCTCTTCCTTGAATTTTCCATTTATGTTCCAAAGATCTACCTTCGAGTTGTTAGGCTACGAATGAAAGTACCAACACTGATAGAAATTATTGGAAATAGTAAGAGGGGGAGATGAATCATTATTTATTTTAGAATTGTTATTTTATGATAGTTAAGAACATGTAATAAAAAAAACAAAAAATGCGCAAGAACAAAATAATTTATATTACCAAAAATAACAAGCTTTCCAATTCAGTTTTACATCAATCAATTTGTAGAATAAAACTTATAATATCTTCACGGCTCTAACCCTAGATGAATACTCCAATCCTCATACCAATCTCCAACCTATACTTCTCCATGATCCAACTTTGTCTTCTTGAGGACTCCAATCCTCTCCAATAATTCAATCTCCAAGCTAGCTTTCCACAAGGCTCCAACATTGTGTGAGGACTCTAACCCTCTAGGGTTCCGACCCTATCTTCCACAAGGATCCAACCTTGTATTTATGAGGCTATAATTTCTAGGGATCCATCCCTCTACTTAAATTCTTCATATTGGTTTATTTATGCTTCATGCATTCCAATATATTATGCAACAAATCCTGATAATACCCCCAAGATTGCCTTCAACAATGACCTAAAATAGTCCTAAAAATATTTAGTTCATCAAAATAAACTTTAGTATTGATATTAGGTGTATCCAAGACTTTTCATGATACCTAGTTAGCCTTCTCCAATGTTACTCGAAGAGGGCTTGAGTCATGCATTTCAAGTTCAATGATGTATTCAAGAATGAATCCATGGTCTACTTCTACAAGTGTCTTCAACAAATCTTTCCTACAAGATGTGTTCAATAAGCTGCTTCAACAAATATTCAATAATGATGTCTTCAAAGCAATTCCTCAATGGTGCTTCAAGTCCATTACAATAAAATGTTCTAGACGTCTCTCTAGGGTGTGTTGAATACTAATCAAGAAGGTCTCCAAGACTACTCTAAATTAGCTTCAAGATGTTTTCCAAATGTTCCACAAAGAAGTCTGCTCCAATATGGTTGTTATGAAACCAACTCACAAAAGATAGAAAAGATAGATCAACTTCTTAGAATTCAACCTCTTTGAAAGGGCAACCTCCTTTACATTACACAAATGAACAATTCTTGGATGATACAAATGATTAAACCTCCCTTCTATATATAGGAGTGTAAGGGGTCACAATATAATCAAGCCGACATAATAGTAATAACATAAGGGCACAACAATAACAATAATGGGTTTCTATGGGGAACACTAATAAAATTATGGGGACAATAGGGGCACAATAATAACAATAAGGGCTACAATGACAATAATAATGGGGGAATCAGTAGTATTATAGGGACCTAACATACCCGTCTCCTTCATAAAAGCATTGTGCTCAATGCTTGAGTAGTTATGGATGCTTCTGTATAAAATTCTCATCCTTCCAATGTTGGCTTGGAATGGATAAAGGTTGTAATAGACCTAGGGTATTAATTGTTTCAACTTTATTTTGTTGGCAAACCAAATATTCTGCCACAAAATTTTGAATATTTGATTTAAGGCCATCCCAAAAGAAATTCTTCTTAACCCTGTGGTAAGTTTTTAAAAATCCCGAGTGCCCTCCTAAGGGAGAAGTGTGCAATTCCATAAGAATCTTTTGTTTGAGTTGGGAATTCTTACATAGGTATAAGCGATCTTTGTACCATAACGAATCATTTTTCTACCTAAATGTATCAGATGTAACTTTTGAATGAGTGTCCGCACTTCTTCGTCATTCTTCCATTCATCCCTTGCGCACAACCATGCTTCCACATCCTCATCCTTTCTTGAGAGTGCATTTGCCATAACATTTTGCTTCCCCTTTTTGTAGATGATTTCAAAGTCATAACCCAACATCTTTGTGACCCATTTTTGTTGCTCTTAAGAGGAAAATATTTGTTCTAAAAAGTATTTAAGACTATCATGATATGTTTTTACCTTTAAGTGTCTTCCCATTAGGTAGGGTCACCATTTATTAAGTTCATGTAGTATTGCCAACATTTCCTTCTCATAAATAGCTTTGTGTAAATAATTTCCTTTGATTGGATGACTTTCAAAAGTAATGTGTCTTTCATCTTGCATTAAAACAACACCAATTCCATTTCCTGAAGCATCACATTACACATTAAAGGTTTTTGTGAAGTCCGACGCAGCTAAGACCGGTGCTTGGCACATTGCCTCTTTAAGATGTTCGAAGGCCTTTGTTGCTTCTAGAGTCCATGAAAACACATATTTCTTCAATAATGTTGTTAGATGTGGTGCTATTCTCCCATAATGCTTAACAAACTTGTGATAATACCCTGTCAACTCGAGAAATCCTCGTATATGCTTTATGGATGTAGGGATTTTCCATTCCTTGATGGCTTTAATTTTGCTAGGTTCTACCTTAAAACCTTCATGAGATACAATATGACCTAGATATTCCACCTCTTGTACTCCAAAGAAACATTTGGAGCTTTTTTCATATAATTGTTTCTCCTCCAATAGTTTTAACACCTTGTCAACATGTTGAACATGATCCCTCCAAGACTTGCTGTAGATTAGTATATTATCAAAAAATACTAACACAAATTTTCTAAGGAAGGGTTTGAAAATGGAATTCATCAAACCTTGAAATGTAGAAGGTGCATTAGTAAGGCCAAAAGGCATGACCAAAATTTCATAATTACCCTCATGAGTTCTAAATGCTATTTTCAGAATATCTTCAATCTTAATTTTGATTTTATGTATCCTGAATGAAGATCCAACTTGGTGAAGTAAATTGATCCATGCAATTCATCCAATAGTTCATCAATGACAAGAATGGGAAATTTATCTTTAATAGTGAGCTTGTTGAGCTCCCTATAATCCAGACACATACGCCATGATCCATCCTTCTTGTGCGTCAATACTACTGGAGCAAAGAAAGAACTTTGACTAGGTTGAATTATACCACCCTCTAGCATTTCTGCAACCATACGTTCAATTTCACTCTTTTGGGCATAGGGATATCTATATGGCCTGATGTTTGGAGGAACACTTCCTGGAATCAAATGAATAGCATGATCATGATTACGAATAGGTGGGAGGCCTTTGGGAGGTCTCAAATACCTTGGAATGATTGTCCAAGACTTTTTGGAGATCTAGAGAAATAGATGATTTCGATGTGGGAACCTCTAGCGAACATAATTGTGAAATTACGCCTCATTGTTCCTTCTTTAGAATATTTTTCATACCATTAGAGTTGATCATCCTTCCTGGTTTCCCTGCAATACCCCTTAATTCAACTTCCTTCCCTCCCACACAAAATGTCATGAAAAGTTATTGCAAATTAAAAGCTAATGTACCCAAGGATTGTAGCCATTGGACTCCTAGTACAACATCAACACCACCCATTGGAATGGAAAGCATTAGGCTATTCAATGCATATTCTCCCATGGATAACTTGATATTATGGCACATTCCAGAGCAATTTATGGCTCCTCCACTTGCAACCATTGCTTGACACTCTGGTGCTGGATACAGGAAGCAATTCAATTCCTTGGCTATCTTACAATGAATAAAATTATGGGTACTTGCCGAATCAATCAACACTATTACCTTTTTCTTCTTGATATGTCCTTATATATTGATAGTTTGAGGAGTGGTAATTCCAGCCAATGCATTGCAAGATATGGTCGGATTCATTTCTTCTTTATCTAGGGTTTCTTCCTGGAGTATATCTCCTCTTTTGACATTTCTTGTTCCTTTTCTTCCTCCTCTTCACAATCTATGTAGAATAATTTCTTCTCAACACACTTATGACCTTTAGTGTATTTGCTATCACAACTGCAACAAAGCCCTTTTGCTATTTTTTCTTTCAATTGTTGTGGTGTCAACATTGTAGGTTGTGGAAGGCTAGGGGCTACAACACTTCCATATTTATAGTTGTGAGTGGTAGGCTTCCTGGTTGCCATAATTTTGCTTTCCATTTTTCTTGCTAACCTGAATGCCTTCTCCAATGAATCAGGTTCCCAAAGGCAAACCTCATGTTGGATATTATCCTTTAAATTCCCTATGAACACATAAATCCTATGCTCCTTTGGAATATATTTTACCCTTATGTTCAATTTTTGGAAGTCCTTAATGTGCTCCATCATTGAACCCTTTTGTTTAAGATTGATCAATTGGCTAAAAAAGGTGTTTCTTTTTGTATCCTCATAATGTGCCATTATTTCTTTCGTAAGAATTGCCCAAGTGACAATTTGTTTACGAGAGAAAATCCATAGATACCATACAAACTGACTTGGTTCCAAATATAAATTTGCAATACGTACCTTTTGTGTGTTTTGCACATTATGGAGATCAAAAAATTTCTCCATTTGTAGTATCCATGTTCTGGGATCCTTGCCATCAAACTTCCTCATATCGATTTTTTGAACATGGTGGGTCTTAAATCCAACATTAGAGTCTATCAAATCATGATTAACATTTATTTTGTTCTCATCATGAATTTACTTTACTACCCTTTCACCATTAGTGACCATTTCTTGTAGCAACTTATTCAAATTTATCTTCAATTCTTCCATCTTAGCGTCCATGCCATTCATCTTAGCATCCATTCCATTCATCTTATCTTCCATGCCAACCATATTAGCTTCCACACCATCCATATTAACTTGCATTCCATTCATATTAGCTTCCACGCCATTCATCTTGGCTTCAGTTACCTTCTGTGAAAGTGAAATTTGTTGTACTTGGTCTTGTAATTTTGATATATCATGTTGCGTTTCTTCCTCTTCTTCATGAGTCATGCTAGAGATTTCAGGTTTCTTACTAGGTGTTTCCATTTTCTTTCTTCAAGGCATCAATTAATGTTAATAATTCTTCACTATTCCCTTTTAATTCCTTCGAACTAAATTTTCAAACCAATCTTATGCAAAATTTTAAAAAAACTACACACCATTTTTTTACTTTGTAAGAGTTCGACATTGAATATGTTAAATTTCTATAAATATAGATCTTGAATATTTGAAATCACGTCTTGTAGTAGCCCTTTGAGTCCTCTTTCTAATCCCACAAGTCTGATCAAGATTGGATTTTCCAAGGAAGCGTTATGCCAAATCTTCCACAATGACCTAATTATAGACTATTTCAGTAGAGTGAACTTGTACGAAGTTCCACATGTCACTGTATTGAATTTAGTACCTGAAACGAAATACATAAAACTACAGGCCATCCTATTTTTGAAACTTCTTACAAAATTTCAATCTGATGTTTAGAACAAAAGTTATGATGATTTTCCCCAGGTCACCTGTTTGGAATGAAATTTAGGAGTCTGCACAAACCCTTACTTCCTCAGATCATATCTTTGAAAATATAGCGAGACAAGCTCTAAAATTCAGCCCTAAAGTTCAAAACTATTTCGACTCAAATGGATTTTTTTTTAGCTTCTAAAATATCACCAAAAAAAACAAAACAAAACAAAAAACATAACAAAACAAAACAAAACAAAAAACAAAAAGAAAACAAAAAAACAAAAAGAAAACAAAAGAACAAAAAAAAAAACAAAAAAAACAAAAAAAACCCAAAATAACAAACAAACAAACAAAAGCAAACAAACAAAAACAAAAAAAACAAAATAAAAAACAAAACAAAACAAAAAACAAAACAAAGCAAAAAACCATGATGGCTTTTTTGAAGCAGCGAAACCATAAAATCCAAAGCTTTGATACCAAATGTTATGAAACCAGCTCACAAAAAGATAGAAAAGATAGATCAACGACTTAGAATTCAGCCTCTTCGAGGGGGAAACCTCTTTTACATTACACAAATGAACAATTTTTGGATGATACAAATGAATAAACCTCCCTTCTATATATATGAGTCTAAGGGGTCACAATATAATCAAGCTGACATAACAATAATAACATAAGGGCACAACAATAGCAATAGTGGGTTTTTATGGGGCACGCTAGTAACAATATGGGGACAATTGGGGCACAATAATAACAATAAGGGCTACAATGACAATAGTAATGGGGAAATCACTAGTATTATAGGGGCCTAACAATGGTTCAAAAGGTTGCTTCAATATATGGTCTAAGGTCAACTCAACTTTTCACAAATATTGCATAAATAATGCCTTCCAAAATAACTCCAATGAATCCTTTAAAATGGCTTTGAAAATGTCACTCAAGTTTTCTTCAAAATTCGAACGAAATAAGCCCACAAGTCTGCTCCACCTTGCTCCAGAAGTATTTTAAAAATTTTGGTCTAAGTCAGCTTGACTTCCTTCCCACAAAATAATCCCATAGTCTACTCAACATTACTCCAAAAGTATGTCCAAATTCTAGTCTAAGTCATCTTGAATTCCTTGTTTAACTCCACTTCACCATAGATAAGTCCTCAATATGTGCTATCATTTCTTCTATAAAAATTGCCCAAGTGACAATTTGTTTACGAGAGAAAAGCCATCGATACCATACAAATTGATTTGGTTCCAAATATAAAGTTGCAATGCATACCTTTTTTATGTTTTGCACATTATGGAGATCAAAATATTCCTCCATCTGTAGTATCCATGTTACGGGATCGTTGCCATCAAGATTCCCCATATCGATGTTTGGAATATGGTGGGTCTTCAATCCAATGTTAGAGTCTATGAAGTCATGATTAACATTTATTTTGTTCTCATCATGAGTTTTCTTTACTACCATTTCACCATTAGTAAGCATTTATTGTAGCAACTTTATCAAATCTATCTTCAAATATTCCATGTTTCCTTTAAGTTTTGCTTCTATACCATCCATCTTAGCTTCCACACCATTCATCTTAGCTTCCATGCCATTCTTTAAACAATCCATTTTAGCTTCCACGTCTTTCTTTAAACCATCCATCTTAGCTTCTGTTACTTTTTGTGAGAGTGAAATTTGTTGCACTTGGTTTCATAATTTTGATATATTATGTTGCATTTCTTCCTCTTCTTCATGAATCATGCTAGAGATTTCAAGTTGCTTACTAGGTGTTTGCATTTTATTTCTTCGGGGAATCAATTAATGATAATTATTCTTCACTATGTCATTTGAATTCCTTCAAACTAATTTTTCAAACAAAACTTATGCAAAAGTTTAAAAATACTACACACCTTTTTTGGCTTTGTAGGAGCTCGATATTGAATTGGTTGTATCTCTGTAATTTCGGATCGCCAAGATCTAAAATTCTGTCTTGTGGTATCTATTAGCCTTATGGGCAAACGGTCCAAAAATGGATCCAAGTATGCCCTTTAAATTCTCCATAAGCCAGCATAATCATGCCAAAGGATCCAAATATGCTCTTGAAGGATTCGAAATTTGCATGAGGATCACTCAAAAAATCCCAACAGCCGCATGGAGAAAAGCCCTTAAAAGGGCAGAATAACACTATCGAGATGCTAAAACACCTCAAAATAGTAAAACAAACCAATTATCGCAGGCTTGAGCATGGCAATGCACATTAGCCATTAAATCTGGCTGATCAACGACCCAGATCTAACCAGCTAATCACAGTCGTCCAAGCAGAAGGGACAGCTTAAAGGTGGGTGCATGACACCACCGATCAACGATTGCCGATGATCATATTGGTGGGTTAGATCAGCGGGGAGCATATGCTACGTTATATGAAGGCCCGGACATTGAGTGATTAGCGATTGCAATTTATCACATTGCTATATCACATCGGCACTATACCACGGGGCAGGGCCTAGGCACTGGCATGTGTGCAACCTAATGGGCCGGACCCAACAGAATTATATGCGACATATAATAAATTTTCAGGTCCGCGGGAAGGCCTATTTTCAAATTTTTTTGTGTATTTTCGTTGTTTCAATGAAATACAAAGGGAAACAGGGGCAGTACGATAGCAATGGAACCCAGACCCAATGGGTTTCCTCAATAAAAATATATAATATTTGAAGTATGTGGAAGGCCCATTTTCAATGCTTTTTCGCAGTTTTGTGTGTTTTTATTGTTTAAACGAAATATGAAGGGAGCATCGGCCAACACCAATTGCGATGAGTCCCGGACCTAAAAGGTCTGGGATGTGAAATACATAATTTTTCAAGTCCGCCAAAGTTCTTTTTTAATGATTTTCAATGTTTTAGGCGCATTTTAAAAACACAAAGAAATCGCGAAATAGGTAGGATTTTGGGTAGGCCATGGGCGGTAAGCAATTTAGGCTGAGTTCCGCTCGATGCCATATAGTGGCTTCTATGTGTCTAAGACGAGGAGAGAGAAAACCGCCCTAAATGGGAAGTTAACTCCAGTACAAAAGAGGTGCCCAAAATGGATCATCACCGTTGGATCTAGGACTCCCAGATCAATGGTGGAGATGTGTTATCACTGCAAGGGCAGATTTGGTGGATAACTAAACCACATTTTAGGACGTTTGAAGTCCAAAATACACAAAGAGGGCAGGATTTTTATAGTATTGTTGTATTTTCTGTTCATAACAGAACGTAGTCACTATCCGCGTTTTAAAGGGATTTCATAGGCCCAAAGAGCCATTCCACTATATAACATAGCATAGGAGATAGTTTGCCAGGAAACAGAGCCTAGAAAGGGAAAGAGAAGAGCCACAGCACACTACAACCTGAAACCAAAAGATCAGGGAGCACAGACATTGCAACAACCATCATGGAGCATCTCTAGCATAAGAGAAGACCCAGATAGTGCAACAAGATACCAAAAATATCTGAAAATGGTTACTCTATTGTCAGAAGTGGAAAGCTCTGATCCCATGCTTGCCTAGAGGGCATCAAATTAGTTAACAATGCAAATCAGAGAGATTAGGACTCTGAGCCTCTTAGAGCTCAGGATCATTGTAAAGAGCTATAAATATTTTAAAGAAAAATGTAATAGGGGTTCAACTTCTGGAGATTATTGCTCCTCTGTTCCTTCAAACTTCTCATCTTCATTCTAGCAATATAAGCTTCTTTTGCTATTATATGTTTAATTTCCATTCTCTTTTCTATTCTATGCTTGCACTTGAACAAGTTGTTCATGTTTTCTTTTGTGTCTAAGGCCAGATAACTATCATCTTATCTCTTGTTAAATTGGAAACTAGGGCCAAACTCCATGTGGGTCAGCTTATTTATGGCAGTTGATATTTTTATTGGATCCTTCTCGTCGAGAGGTGTAGGATTGATCTAAAGATCATCCGATTCTGATAAGTATTGATGGAGATATGAATTTATTTTGATTATGTAATTATTATCAAGCTGACCAGCTCTTACATAGGCTCAAGAAGCCCAAATGTCGTGTCTATTCATCATCTACACGTTAGTATAAATAGAAGAGGATTTGAAGTCATTTGGCAACTCACTTCAAGTGATCTCCTCTCCATGTCTTGGGTTTTTGGAGAAGGAGATACACTGTAGATTACGCTGGCCTAATCTACTAATACGTTGTCCATACAAGTCACAAAAGGTGGCCATAGTAACATGAAGGGTAGCCACAGTAACATGGTGAAGCCGTAGTTGAAAGAAGCCCTACTAAATTACGTTGTAATGAAGACCTAGATCCTTGCAGACATCCATGTAGCAGATGAAGGCGCATCCACGCCGGAAATAAGGATGATCCACATAAATGTCCAGAATGCAGGCACACAGGCTCTAATTTATGTGTTAGTAGATCCACGTAGGCAATGAGGATGATCCAAGTAAATACGCAGGCACGCAGGCCCTAATATTTCATATACACAGTTCACGCTGGATGTGATATGGTTCATATATGTAGTTGATAAAAGATGTGATACGGTGGACATATTATGCTATTCAGATACACTGGATGATTCATATACGCAGTTCATGCTGGATGTGATATGTTGTTCAAACCATGATACATACAGGCTATACAATGCATTACACACTGCCATATGCTGGGACCTTATACGCTAGAAACCCTATGCTCTACACGCAATCATGGCATATATATATAACACGCACCGTAATGAAACAGTTAAAGTTACATGCTATCATAAAATGTAAACACAGTCATGGTTATAGTCGTAGTGAAGAGGTAAACGTTGTCATGGTATTACAATATGTGTATATATATAATAAGAATATACACACACAACATTCATAAGACAATCAACACTCTACGACTAGAGACACTTAACATATATACGTTGGGCATGAGAAACATATCTACGCTGGTCAATACAAGGAACAACTGCAATCATCAAGGATAGTCATTGTGATGTATGCGGATCTGGCAATGTAGATCAGGTTACTGTGTGAAGTAGGTCAGGGTATAGAGACTCCAGTCACTCATACATAGTTCATGGAGACTCTTATGCACAGGTCATAGAGATACGCAACAATGAAAGGGAACCTATAGCTGAAGAATACCAATACACTGTGTGTAATGGGATTGCATGGAACTATAGCCTAGCTACTTTGTTAGGTCACAAGCCATAGCAAGCAGCTAAGGCTGATATCAATAGAAGCAAATTGTTACAGCATGTGAAGCAACAAGAAGGCAAAGGCAATAGCATGATGGGCAGCACTATGAGATCATATACATGGGCAATACAATGATACATAGGCAGAGGCAGCAGCATGATGGGCAGCATTATGAGATCATGTGCATGGGTAGTACAATGATACATTAGTAGGGGCAGTAGCATGATGATGATGCACATTAGTTTGAGTAGCAAATATGATGGATAATATCATGGACATGGAGAGCATGATGATAATCATGATTAGTGTAGCATGCTGCAGTATGCAGTGGTGCAACTAGAGGACCACATACAACATGATGATAGGTATCAGTTGAAGTAGAATGTCTTCAATTGATCTCATCATTATAGGAGATGATCTATGCTAAGGTCTAGAGAAGTCAAAATGTTGACTTCTATTGTAAAAGTATTATCTCTCTCTCTCTTTCTCTGCTGAACTTTGAAGAAAAAAGAAGAATTTATAAAGGGTTTCCCCACACATTGTGGGGTTTGTCCCTGGCTAGCGCCACATCTTGTGTCCTCTTGTCTTGGCTTGTCTTCTACGATTTATACTCATGTTCTATCTGTAGTTTACATTATGCTGATGTGATTACTAATATGGAAAAAGAAATTAATTAATTTTCTCTAGCATAGAACATACCTAAATTAACATGGAATCAGAGCTAAGGTGAAGACAATGCCCAAGCAAGAGTGAAAGAGCAATCACCAAAGACAGTTGGGACTAGACAAAAGGATCAATGGGTTCTTCACAATTCACTTAGGGTGAATTTGAAGCAGACCATAATTATCAGAATGATGCAATAGAACTTCTGATGGCATACCGAAAGATCACTTCATTGGGAAGTTTGGATCTAAGGGTGGAAGGAAAGGTAGATGTCTTGGTTATGAGTTCGGCCCTTATGTGAAGGAGTGCTCGAATGACAGAGATGCAGGTCATCAAAGACATGACTAACTCTTCAAGGAAGAAAGGAACCCTAGGGAAGAAGAATCAAATATTATTTCTGATAAAGAAGTGTTATCTTGTATTGGCCCTCTCCTTCACATTCTTTGGGAATCTGGCATATTGATTGTAGTGCTTCAAGGCACTTCATCAGATAGAAGGGTGAACTCTCTAATTTGGTAGATATGGAAACAATCGTGGGATTACACTTGGAGCTAATGCCACCTATCCCAAAAAGGGAATGGAATTCAAAGGTTTTATGGTGGCATTCATCAATGGAAAGGTACGTGTTTGAAAATAGAATTTTCTAAGATGATTTTGAGTTCAGGGTTGTATTAAGTTATAGGAAGTCCACGAGTAGGTCCATTTCCATTGACATATAGCACCGAAGGTCTATGAGTCAGATGGTGATAGGGAAGCCTTAATTCAAAAAGAGCATGAAACTACATGTTTGAGATACACAGAAGGAAAATCTTACAAGGGGACCATTCCCCTCAAATAGCAGGTCCACAGGTTTAAAACAACCTGTGGAGTTTTGAGATTCATGAATGAGAATCTCATGTAGACAGGTGGAAGAAAGTCCTCTATGACTTGAAGAAAATCAATTTGGGCATAGTATGAGAGGATCAACAACTGTTTGATGAAGCTGAGATTCACTAGAAGTGAAATCGATCCAAACCATTATTCAAAGGTTGTGGATGATAGACCTCTCATATCGACACCTATGTCTGACAGGTGTAGACCCTCTGATTTGTAGGAGACAGAGGGAGTTGGATTCTGTATGTAGAATGATAAACTACAAGCCTATGACTACCTCAAGGATATTAACTTTCAGAAGCTATATGGTAGTGATGTCAAACTAGATTTGGGAAATGCCTCTAAGTTTCATAAACTCAATCACGTTGATGTTCTTGGTGAACTTCCGTCCAGATATATGTTTTGTAGTTAGTAACGTGAGCTCATATTTGGTTCAACCTCACTGGATTGGTGCCAAGAATGCTCCGAGGTATCTTTGGGGCACAATATCTCATGGATTGAGATAGACTACCTGAAATATGAAAACTGCATGATTATTCGAATGCTGACTAGGCAAGCATTATGGAGAATCACAAGAGAACTTCTCAATGATGGTTCTCTTTGGATTCTGCTTCGATATCATGGATGAGTAGGAAGCAGAAATAAGTTTCTATAAATACCATTGAGACCGGAAACATAATTTCGAGTATGACCTCATATGAAGTTGCCTGGCTATGGAAACTCTTCAATGAGTACACATGATGAATACCATTGTGATTCTCTGTGACAACCAGAGGTAGGATTTGATTATTGAGAAATCCCATTTTCAATGATTGCTCCAGCAGATAGACATCAAATACTGCCTTATCTGGGATATGGTAAGTCGATGATCAAGGCGGCTCCATCACACTGAGATGGTGTACAGGTCAGAGCCCCGGGGAAAGATCAAATTTGTGATTTTCCCGAACGACTTGGAGTCATCGAGAGACCTTTGTAAAAGGGTCCTGCATGTTGCATACAATGAGCTATGGGAACTCTAGGGGGCTTGCGGTTCTTATTGGAGCAACATATGACCACATGGTGACTCACCCTCTCCTGGTGGTGCGCACTGGAACAAGATGATTCACTCTCTTATGGAACAAGATGATTCGCTCTCCTGTATAGTAGGATGATTAGTTATCCTATGAGGCCTGGATTGATGTGTTCTCCATGGAGATTGTAACAAGATTGATGTGTTCTTTTGTGAGGCCTAGATTAATGTGTTCTCCATGGCGACCTAGATTGATGTGTTCTCCATGGCAACTGTAGCAGGATTGATGTGTTCTCCTGTGAGGCCTGGATTGATGTGTTCTCCATGGTGGCCTGGATTGATGTGTTCTCCATGGTGGCCTGGATTGATGTGTTCTCCATGGCGACTGTAGCATGATTGATGTGTTCTCCTATGAGGCCTAGATTGATGTGTTCTCCATGGCGATTGTAGAAGGATTGATGTGTTCTCCTATGAGGCCTAGATTTATGTGTTCTCCATGGCGATTATAGTAGGATTGATGTGTTCTCCTGTGAGGACAAGATTGATTAGTTCTCCTATCGAGGCATCCTACCCATGCAGTCTGGGACTCATGGGAAGTACCTCTCATTTGATCAATAAGCAGGGAAATGAATTTAGGGACCATAGTCGATGGACGCATTGTTGTACCTACCATACTCCCTATGCTAGGATGACCTCCATTGATCTGGGATCAATGGTACTAGTCCGGGACCAGTGGTAGGAGTTGTACCCCCTATGACACTGACTTCGAGTCAGTTGAAGACTGGTCTAGGACCAGTGGTACACACTCTGAGACTAACTTCATGTCAGTGTAGGACTGTTCTAGGACCAGTGAGAGTGGTACATACTATAACGCTAACTTCGGGTCAGTTGAGACTCGTCTGGGACCAGTGGTACACTCTCTAAGCCTACGACACTGGTCTGGGATCAGTGGTAGGAGTGGTACTCACTATGATGCTAACTATGGGTCAGTTAAGACTGGTCTGGGACCAGTGGTACACCCTGTGAAACTGAATTTAGGTCAGTGGAGAATGGTATGAGACATTCTCGATCAATTCTTCTTCTTCATAGTCCAGTAGAGCTGAGCAGAGTCAGCAGAGCTAAGCTAGAAGAGTTGAGCAAATCATAGCAGATCCAGCAGAGCTTATCAAAGCTAGCAGAGCTGAGCAAAGCAGAGCTGAGCTGAGCTGAGTAGATCAGAGCCAGCA
The DNA here is from genome assembly GCA_000404065.3 of Pinus taeda. Taxonomy (NCBI): domain Eukaryota; kingdom Viridiplantae; phylum Streptophyta; class Pinopsida; order Pinales; family Pinaceae; genus Pinus; species Pinus taeda. Next base: position 18,240 of record APFE031567378.1, on the reverse strand, counting down.
GAGCTAAGCAGAGCCAACAGAGCTGAGAAGAGCTAGCAGAGCTGAGCAGAGCTGAGTTGAGTAAACCCAACAGAGCTAAGCAAAGCAAAGTAGAGCTAGCAAAGCTAAGCTAAGCAGAGCAGTGCAGGGCACTGATAGTATAGCCGAGCATATGGACCAACTGATGGAGTTCTCCCTAGTTGAGAGGGAGTGTTAAATTGACAACTAGGGCCAAACTCCATGTGGGTCAGCTTATTTATGGCAGTTGATATTTTTATTGGTTCCCTTTCATCGACAGGTGTAGGATTGATCTAAAGATCATCCGATTCTAATAAGTATTTATGGAGATATGAATTTATTTTGATTATGTAATTATTATCAAGCCAACCAGCTCTTTCGTAGGCTCAAGAAGCCCAAAGGTCGTGTCTATTCATCATCTACATGTTAGTATAAATAGAAGAGGATTTGAAGTCATTTGGCAACTCACTTCAAGTGATCTTCTCTCCATGTCTTGGGTTTTTGGAGAAGGAGATACACTATAGATTACGCTCGCCTAATATACTAATACACTGTCCATACAAGTCATAAAAGGTGGCCATAGTAACATGAAGGGTAGCTAGAGTAAGATGGTGAAGCCACAGTTGAAAGAAGCCCTACTAAATTACATTGTAATGAAGACCTAGATCCACGCAGACATCCACACAGCAGATGAAGGCACATCCATGCCGACAATAAGGATGATCCACATAAATTTCCAGAACACAGGCACACAGGCCATAATCTACATGTTAGTAGAAACATGCAGGCAATGAGGATGATCTATGTAAATACACAGGCACGCAGGCCCTAATCTTTCATATACACAATTCACGCTAGATGTGATATGGTTCATATATGCAGTTGATAAAAGATGCGATACGATGGACATATTACGCTATTCAGATGCGCTGGATGATTCATATACATAGTTCACGTTGGATGTGATATGCTATTCAGACCATGATACATATAGGCTATACAACGCATTACACACTGTCATACGCTGGAAACCCTATGCTCTACACACAGTCATGGCATATATATATATATATATATATAACAGGCACCATAATGAAATAGTTAAAGTTACACGATGTCATAAAATGTATACACAATCATGGTTATAGCCGCAATGAAGAGGTAAAAGTTGTCATGGAATTACAATATGTGTATATATATAATAAGAATATACATCCACAACATTCATAAGACAGTCAACTCCCTATGACTAGAGACACTTAACATATATACGTTGGGCATGAGAAACATATCTATGCTGGTCAATAACAGGAACAACTGCAGTCATCAAGGATAGTCTCTATGATGTATGCGGATTTGGTAGTGTAGATTAGGCTACTGTGTGAGGTAGATTAGGGTATAGAGACTCCAGTCACTCATACACAGTTCATGGAGACTCTTATGCACAGGTCATAGAGACACGCAACAATGAAAGGGAACCTATATCTGAAGAATACCAATATGCTGTGTGTAATGGGATTGCGTGGAACTATATCCTAGCTACTTTGCTAGGCTGCAAGTCATAGTAAGTAGCTAAGGTTGATATCAACAGAAGCAAATTGTTGCAGCATGTGAAGCAACGAGAAGGAAGAGGCAGCAACATTATGGGTAGCACTATGAGATCATATACATGGGAAATACAATGATACATAGGCAGAGGCAATAGCATGATGAGCTGCATTATGAGATCATGTGCATGGGCAGTACAATGACACATTAGCAGGGACAGTAGCATGATGATGATGCACATTAGTTTGAGTAGCATTATGATGGATAGGATCATGGACATGGGTAGCATGATGATAATCATGATTAGTGCAGCATGGTGCAGTATGTAGTGGTGCAACTAGAGGACCAGATACAGCACGATGATAGGTATCAGTTGAAGTAGAATGTCTTCAACTGATCTCATCGTTATAGGAGATGATCTATGCTCAGATCTAGACAAGTCAAAGTGTTGACTTCTGCTGTAAATGTACTATCTCTCTCTCTTTCTCTACTAAACTTTGAAGATAAAAGAAGAATTTATAAAGGGTTTCCCCACACATTGTGGGGTTTGTCCCTGGCTAGCACCACATATTGTGTCCTCTTGTCTTGGCTTGTCTTCTGCGGTGTATATTCATGTTCTATTTGTAGTTTACTTTATGCTGATGTGATCACTAATATGGAAAAATAAATTAATTAAATTGCTCTATCATATAACATACCTAAATTAACATATCTACTTTGATAAATTAGATTTGCAAGGTTATTTTAATGCCTGTAGCTAGTCATTCCTATGTGGTCATATATGCATCTGCGGGTACAGTCAGTATTCTCTTTTACTGCCTGCAACTAGCCATTCATTTATGTTTATGTATGCAATTTGCTGGTACAGTCAGTATTCTCCATCTATCCATTGAATCTACAAATTATTGAGCATTAGTGGTCTAAGCCCTTGAATTGGTGAGAGTGTTCATGCATGTCTTGAGTGAGAATAGAGTTGAAATGATTATCTGAGTTGATCCAAACCATCATTCATTCCAATATTTCAGAGAACAGTATTGAAGATTATATGTTACCAGGCATCTCCAATTTGCAACCTAGGAGAGTTTCCTGGAGTGATAACAGTATCTCTTTGAATCCGCGTTCCAGCCCCATAAATCTGATCAATAGTGGATTCTCCAAAAAAGAGTTATTCTAAATCACCCACGATGACCTGATTATAGACTAGTTCAATAAAGTGAACTTGGACGAAATGCCACGTGTCACTATTTCAACCTTCAGACCTAAAAACAATACACAGAAAACTACAGTTCGTACTCTTTCTGTACCATTCTATGAAATTTCAATATGATGCTTAGAGAGACAGTTATGAAAATTTCCCCAGATCACCTGTTTGATACATAATTTAGGAGCCTGGAAACACCCTAAATTCCATGGATCATATCTCATAAAATATAGTGACACAAGATCTGAAATTCGTAGCCACGATTCATCATGATTTCACCTCAAATGGGTTTTAAATGTAGCTTATTAAACGTCCTATAAAAAGTGTTACAGTGAAAATTCCATGATGACCTGTTTGAAGTAGCGAAACCCTAGAATCCAAACCTCTCATACCAATTGTTATGCAACCAGCTCACAAAATAGAAGAACAGATAGAGAAACGACTTCAAAATCGGCCTATTCAAGGGGGAAACCTCCTTTACATTATAGAAATGAAAAATTCTTGGATGATACAAATGAAAAGAACTCCTTTCTGTATATAGGAGTCTAAGGAGTCATAATATAGTCAAAGCTGACATAACAATAATAACGTAAAGGCACAACAATAACAATAGTGGGTTTCTATGGGGCACAATAATAACAATATAGGGACAAAATGGGCACAACAATAACAATAAGGATCTAAAATGACAATAATAATAAGGGAATACACTAGTATTATAAGGGCCTAACACAATCGGTGGGTATAAGCACTCTCACGAGTGATGGGCCTCCTAATATATACACAACAAGGCCCATCTGGCCATATTTTAGCATACTTTTACCTATCCCTCTACATTTTATGACATGTTTTGAGTTATAATGTGTTCATTAGGTAGGGAAAATGATATTGACATATCCTATAGCCTAATGTAGTGGAATGTGTAGGGATATGTTGGGAACCAACTTGAGGGAATGTAGGAGGATTGTCCCCTCCATTTACTCACCTGATACTCGTTCTACTCCCTCTATTTACTCTCCTACAACTCAAGGATCTATTATAAAGCTTATTCACTCAATTCTTATAAGGATCTTAGTGATCTAGATCCACCTTTATAGGGAGTTTGGAGGGAGGTAGACCTCCTTCCTAGGAGGTTTTCCCATCAAAATTTTTGGTATGATAAAAGAAGCCCAAGGGCTCAAGAGGATTCAAATTTTTAGAGAAGGATAGAGACCACTAGAGATAGGATCTTGTACTTGTCATTTCCAATTTCTCATCATGTACTTGAGCACCATTTGATATCAATGAAAAGAATTTATCAATCTTTAGTCTGAGTCTGTTTTAGAGGTCTGAACTCCTTGGGTTAATTCCCAACCTAAGCACTCTGGTCTCTCTCCTTTTTATATTGTTATTATGCATTTCATTTTCCGTACATAGTTTAGAAGTATTTCATTGCTTTTTAGTAATATTTATTTATGAGAAAATTTTCTTTTGTAGTTCTATTAATCATCTCTCTTATGAGAAGTGTGGTTGTATACTTTGTGTTGGCAAGCAAAAACATAGTGGTTCTTCTTCTGCAATGGTTAGCTATTCAATTAACTTTCCTTTTTGCATCTCCATTTTCTGAAATCGATAATTTATTTTGCAGTCTTTTTAAGCATTAAAAAACATAATGTTTCATGCATCTAGGGATTTTGGCATATGTGACATGAACAATGCAAGCTTATATTTTGACACTTAGGGTTTTATCCATGCATAACTATCTTGGGATACAGATTTATTTATATATATATTTTTAGGGCCTCATTCATACATGGGCTTGGGGTATAATCCAACAAGGCTAGGGCATCATAAAATCATCAAGCATATCATTAAACATCTATAGCTTGCCATCATCTAGGGCTAGCAAAAATGTTGGACATCATATTGAAAACAATCAAAACATTATCCAACAATCTCCCCCTTTTTCATTAATAGCAATACTCTCCCCCTTTTAGTATTCTCTTCCCATTTGGCATCAATGGACAATGGGTGTTTTTCCTGACAATATTTTCTGATCAAGTGATCCCTTATCACCATGCTTCTCCTTGTCATATTAACTCACGATGTCATCATTCTACTTTACTTGTCATAGTTTCCACTTTCTTCATCAAGGGAAATTTCCCATGATAAGTATGTTTCTCCCTCTATCATCATGTTGGTTGTAAAAGACAATGTTTTAAGAAATAATAATTTGACCTATGCTCCACTCGACAATATGCATGATCTTATTCTTAATAATAAGAACCTTGGTGGAACATATTTTGTGCCCACAATGCCCAAATTTTATCAAAAACAAGGATTGATGCCTTAAACATTTAAGGCACATTCAACATGTTGTTTTTATGGTCCAGACTACTTCCTTCTCCAAACCTGTGTGACTCCATTTGCATTCATTGTTAATGACTCTCTAGATTGTCTAGGAACCAACTTCAGGTTACACTCTTAAGTTATATGTCCAAGATTATGGCATTTGAACATTACGGTTTGTACACTAATAAATGATCATAGATTCTATTGGTGAACATCTTCGAGTATCTTCGTGCAATTTTACTTGTAGGGAACTCATTAGATTCCTCATAAATGTCTTTTTTGTATGCCCTATAATCCTTTACCATGTGTCAAAATTTTATACAATAGTAACAATGAACCAAAAATATATTATGGTACCTATATAATGAGGATTTCCTTGATGTGATTTTAAGGTTGTTTTTCCTTAAGGTTCTTGTTGAAAATGGCAACAAGAAATGCTAAAAATAGCATTGCTATAAGTATCATTTCGAGATAGATTCCAATTTTAGTTAGTCCCTGAACTAAAATTGAGAAGTAAAATTTGAATTTGATCTTAGCAGTTGTTTTTAAAATAATTAATTAATTCATCTTGAGTTAATTAGTTGTAGGAAATCAAACATGAAGTCTATGTGAAGAAATGCAACAGTTTTTCCATTGATTGAGGAAGTTATCCCTTGATTAGGGAGATTAGGATAAGTTGTGCTTTGAGTTGTAAATAATTAGCTCAGTTATCTGAGTTAAGTCCAGTTAGATTAGTTCCAACGGTTTTTGGAACTGATTGGGAGTTCAGTTATTTAATGCATGCATGCATGTAACTGTTGCACTTCAGATAACTGAATATTCTCTCATAAATAACTCATGCATGTCAGTTCAATCAGAGACCCAGTTGAGATCAAAGGAAGGGATAATGTACTATCAGTTGGAGGATTTTTCCTATATAGGAAACTCATCCATGCAGAAGGAATTATCTACTTTAGGACTACACAGTTACTTTTGAGTTTAATGTGTTGTGTGAGAGGTAAATTCACACAGGTGGTAGCATTCGACCCCAGGAGAAACTGCACAAGGAAATAGGAGGCTTGGAGGGCATAGAAGAAGGTTTGTGAGAAGCCTTTGACTTTCTATGAGCAACAGAGGGATTTTACTGAGAGTAGGATAGCTTGTGATCTAATTCTTTTTGTAATCCAGACTATTTTCCACTTGTATGATATTATAGATATTGGGGTTTTAGGCCGAGGCTTTCCCCGAGATTATTCTTCTGCATTCATGTGTGATTGCTTTCTCATTCTCAGTTATATGTGTTCTATTGATCTTGCTCATATTCGATTAAGATTCCACAACGTTTGTTGTAGAAGTAGATCTTGTATTTTCTTTAGTATATTGCATAATTTGTTGATCTACAATGGGAAATTCCACATGGTATGAGAGCAAAGGTGATCAAAGTGGTGAACAATATACTAGAGGAGATTTCAAAGTTTTGAGTTTTGGTCCACGAGTTTTCAAAGCAGTTATGAAAATTTTTGTGAAAAAATTTCAGAAACAAATAGTAGATCTGGATTCCTTGTGGAAAAATACCCAAGTTCAAAAAACAAATCGGCTGAATCAGAGTTCAGATGAGGGAGATACCGCTGATTTAAAATTAACTCTTTTTCCAGAAAATTTCATGACGGCGAGAAAGATGAAACAGATTGGTGTGCTAGCCAAGAACCTGTATGCACTTGAGGTACAATATGCATGCAAAGCCTTGAGGAGCAAGACAAAGGTTAGATACTTGGTGGTTGAGAGGGAGAGTAAATTACCTCTCAACAACCAGCGCTAGAAGAAGTCTCAAACAATTGTGGAGGAGCCACAATTGGTGAAGCAACTTCAGGAGTTTGTGGGGTAGTCACAATTGGAGAAGCCGAGAGGAGACCGAGTGGAGGCATCCACTCATGCAGAGACCTCAAGGGGGGAATTTCAAGCCAAGTGGGAAGAGGGATCACATGCATGCATACCTCCAGGTGGGAGGTGGGGCGATGTGAAGTGATAGTCCAAAGAAGGCTGAAATAGGGGTAGGATCCTTGAGGTACCCAACCTATTTGATTAGACCTTGCTACGAGAGCCCCAACGAGGAGTAGCAGGACTGGTTGAGTGGTTAGAGATGGATGTGGATGGAGTGATAGAGAGAGCTATAATATAGGAGTCCCAAGATAGTGTAGAGCTAGCAGGCTACAACAATGCGAGAGGCACAGGAGTGTTGCACCATTCCAGGATGACACAGAGAGGTGTGCAACGATGCGAGATGAAGGGATTTGTTGCAGCAGTGTAGAGTTCAGAGTGGGAGCACTTGTTAGTGGCAGAGGTAGCTTCAGCATCAGAGGGTGTTTCTAGCCCAACAAGAAGGTCAGTTGGGAGATTAGTTACTTATTTCTTAATAACTAAGTTGCAGTGCAGTAGTGGGCAACACAATGCAACATGGTGAGAGGAGGTGTAGTGCGGATGCAGTACTGGGAGAAAGGACCAGTAGCAAGACAGAAGTAGTAGCAAGAATCAGTTTGATTGATGCAATCAGAGATCAAAGTAACAGAGGCTAGAGCAGTCAGATACTAAAGAGCACAAAGGTGTAGAGTTTTTAGTTGATAGAGGTAATAGCAGTCTAAGACTTTGATGACAGAGGCATCATTCTGATTCAAGTTGGATATTTTTTGTGTTCCTAGAGTTGTTGGAGCAACAACACTTGAGAGAAGTGTTTCATGCAAAACATTCCAAAGGTTCAAGATCAGGTTCAAGTTGAATGCCTCTCTTGTTGAGAGGGAGTGTTGAAAATGGCAACAAGAAATGCTAAAAATAACATTTCTATAAATAACATTTCAAGATATACTCCAACTCTGTTGGAAATAGCAAAAAATAGAAATGCTAAAAATAGCATTGCTATAAATAGCATTTCGGGATAAATTCCAATTTTAGTTAGCCCCTTAACTAAAATTGTGAAGTAAAATTCAAATTTGATCATAGCAGTTGTTTGTAAAATAATTAATTAATTCATCTTGAGTTAATTAGTTGTAGGAAATCAAACATGAATTCTATGTGAAGACATGCAACAATTTCTCCATTGATTGAGGAAGTTATCCCTTGATTAAGGAGATCAGGATGAGTTGTATTTTGAGTTGTAATTAGTTAGCTCAGTTATTTGAGTTAAGTCTAGTTAGATTAGTTCCAACTGTTTGTGGAACTGTTTGTGAGTTCATTTAGTTAATGCATGCATGCATGTAACTGTTGCACTTAAGATAACTGAATATTTTCTCATAAATAACTCATGCATGTCTGTTCAGTCAGAGACCCAGTTGAGATCAGAGGAAGGGATAGTGTACTATCGGTTGGAGGAATTTTCCTATATAGGAAACTCATCCATGTAGAAGGAATTATCTCCTTCGGCACTGCGCAGTTACTTTTGAGTTTAATGTGTTGTATGAGAGGTAAATTCACACAGGTGGCAGCATTGGACCCCAGGAGAAACTGCACAAGGAAATAGGATGCTTGGAGGGCAGAGGAGAAGGTTTGTGAGAAGCCTTTGGCTATCTAGGAGCAATAGAAGGATTGTACTAAGAGAAAGATAGCTTGTGAGCTGATTCTTTTTGTAATCTGGACTATTTTCCACTTGTATGATATTACAGAGATTAGGGTTTTAGGCTGAGGCTTTCCCAAGATTATTCTTCTATTTTCATGTGTGATTGCTTTCTCATTCTCAGTTAGATGTGTTCTACTGATCTTGCTCATATTCGATTAAGCTTCCACAAAGTTTGTTGTAGAAGTAGATCTTGTATTTTTCTTTAGTATATTGCATAATATGTTGATCTACAGTGGGAAATTCTACAGTTCTTTGAGGATATTTATTTTGACATTCAATATCAACATATCTTCTTGGAGCATAGGTCCTTCCAATGTTATTTTGACTCCTCTCCTTTCTTTTGCTAGATCTGAGCATACTAGCACAATTTTCAAGCTTCTTCATATACTTCATCTTTCATGCTTTAGGGCTTGCATCACCTTTTCTAGAAGAATCGCCCACATATCCAAGAACATGTTTTTCAACTGAGGATATTTTGTTACTTATGATGCCACCCAAGGCATGAAAACTCTTCACGTTCTTGTTAAGTTCATCAACTTATTTCCTTATAAAAGAAATCTCCTCTTCCATATTTTCATAATCTTCATATTTCTCAGCCAGCTGACTTTCCAATTCTTCTTTCATCCTTATTTCTTCACATGCTTTGACTTTAAGAGAGATAACATATGCTTCAAATATGTTTGAATGCTTATCTTATTCTTTTAAATAGCATGCCATGATTTTGTTTTATTTCTCTTCTTTCTTAACTTATCCTTTTAGGATGACCAATTCTTCCTTTAAATTCTTCTCTTTAGCTCTTTGTATCTATTTCTTTGATTCCTTTAGCTAAGCTTTTAGGGAGGTGAATTCTCCTTTATATTGACCAAATTCTACTTTCAATTGGCTCAAGTCATTAGATATTCTATTGAGACGACTTGTCAAAATCCCTTCCTTTTTCTATGCTTCTTCTAGTTGAATTGTCAAAGAAATGACCTCTTCATTGTGTCTCTTCTCATTTTGATGCAATTCTTTATTAAGATTTTCAAGATATTTACCTCTTTCGTGTACTTGATTCCTTAAAATGACAACTTCATCCTTTTTATTGTCAACATCATGATCAACATTTTTTACTTGCTTTATGAGTTCCTCATTTTCCTTTTTCAAACTTCTTATCTCTTCTCAGGAAGCTACAATCTTTTTCTTGAGGTCTATTTTGATTTCTACTTCTGAGTTGTCTTAATAATCATGTTTCTTTATGAAAATGGTGTCGTAATCATTGATTGCAATTATCTTCTCTACTTCTATATTATATTTGAGCTCTTTGTTATCATCCTCTTGATCTAGGGTTATGACCAACAATATTTTGAGTGAAGATCTTGAATGTTTTCCCAAATCTCTTTGTTGATGAACATTTATACACTTTCACCTTTATAAGATTTGGTAGGTCACTCAAGATTATTTCAATTGGTTTTGTATTAAAATCTTTTGAGCTTTCAGTAATCACTCAATTCCATACCTCAAATACTTAAGCCATAAAAAAATAAATAAATAAAATAAATAAATAAATAAATAAATAAATAAATTTCCATTTTTCATCTCAATGCCTCACAGTTTCTCCATTGAATAAGAGAGCTTTGTCATCCTAATTTTTCTTTGATTTCTTAATTAAGGAAACATCTTTAGAATTTTTGGAGCTTGTCTTCCTTGAATTTTCATTTATGTTCCAAAGATCTACCTTCCAGTTGTTAGGCTCTGACTGAAAGTACCAACTCTGATAACAATTACTGGAAATAGTGAGAGGGGAGGATGAATCATTATTTATTTTAGAATTGTTATTTTATGTTAGTTAAGAACATGTAATAAAAAATAACAAAAAAAGTGCAACAACAAAATAATATATATTATAAAAAATAATGAGCATTCCAATTCTCTTTTACATCAATCAATTTGTAGAATAAAACTTATAATATCTTCAAGGCTCTGACCCTAGATGAAGACTCCAATCCTCATACTAGGCTCCAACCTATACTTCTCCAAAATCCAACTTGGTCTTCTTGAGGACTCCAATCCTCTCCAATAATTCAATCTCCAAGCCAACTTTCCACAAGGCTCCAACATTGTGTGAGGACTCTAATCCTCTAGGGTCCCAACCCTATCTTTGACAAGGATCAAACCTTGTCTTTATGAGGCTATAATTTCTAGGGATCCAACCCTCTACTTAAATTCTTAAAGTGGTTTATTTATGCTTCACGGATTCCAATATATTATGCAACAAGCCCTGATAATACCCCCAAGGCATTCAACAATGACCTAAAATAGTGTTAAAAATACTTAGTTAATCAAATTAAACTTTAGTAATGATATTAGGTGTATCCAAGACTTTTCATGATACCTAGTTAGCCTTCTCCAATTACACTCCAAGAGGGCTTGAATCATGCATTACAAGTTCAATGATGTATCCAAGAATGACTCCATGGTCTCTTCTACAAGTGTCTTCAACAAATCTTTCCTACAAGATGTATTCAATAATATGCTTCAACAAATATTCAATAATGATGTCTTCAAAACAACGCTTCAATGGTGCTTCAAGTCCATTAAAATAAAATGTTTTAGATGTCTCTCTAGGGTGTGCTCAATACTAATCAAGAAGGTCTCCAATACTACTCTAAATTAGCTTCAATATGTTCTCCAAATGTTCCACGAAGAAGTCTGATCCAAGATGGTTCAAAAGGTTGCTTCAATATATGTTCTAAGGTCAACTCAAATTTTCACAAATATTACATAAATAATGTGTTCCAAAAAAACTCCAATGAATCCTTTAAGATGGCTCTGAAAATGTCACTCAAGTTTGCTTCAAAATTCCAACAAAATTAGCCCACAAGTCTACTCAAAGTTGCTCCAGAAGTATGTCAAAATTTTGATCTAAGTCAAATTGACTTCCTTCCCACAAAATAAGCCCACAGTCTACTCAACATTGCTCCAGAAGTATGTCCAAATTCTAGTGTAAGTCATCTTGAATTCCTTGTTTAACTCAACTTCACCATAGATAAGTCCTCAATATGTGCTATCATTTCTTCCGTAAAAATTTCCCAACTGACAATTTTTTTATGAGAGAAAATCCATCGATACCATACAAATTGATTGAGTTCCAAATATAAAGTTGCAATGTGTACCTTTTGTGTGTTTTACACATTTTGGAGATCGAAATATTGCTCCATCTATAGTACCCATGTTACGGGATCGTTGCCATCAAGCTTCCTCATATCGATCTTTGGAACATGGCGGGTCTTCAATCTGATGTTAGAGTCTATGAAATCATGACTAACAATTATTTTTTTCTCATGATAGTTTTCTTTACTACCCTTTCGCCATTAGTAAGCATTTATTGTAGCAACTTTATCAAATCTATCTTCAAATATTCCATGTTGCCTTAAAGTTTTTCTTCTATACTATCCATCTTAGCTTCCATGCCATCTATATTAGCTTCCACGCCATTCATCTTAGCTTCTATGCCATTCTTTAAACCATCCATCTTAGCTTCCACTACTTTCTTTAAACCATCCTTCTTAGCTTCTGTTTCCTTTTGTGAGAGTGAAACATGTTGCACTTGGTCTCGTAATTTTGATATATCATGTTGCATTTCTTCCTCTTCTTCATGAGTCGTGCTAGAGATTTCAAGTTGCTTATTAGTTGTTTCCATTTTATTTCTTTGAGGATCAATTAATGATAATCATGCTTCACTATGTCATTTGAATTCCTTCAAACTAATTTTTCAAACCAAACTTATGTAAAAGTTTAAAAAGACTACACACCTTTTTTTCCTTTATAGGAGCTCGATATTGAATCGGTTGTATCTCTGTAATTATGGATTGCCAAGGTCTGAAATTGTGTCCTTTGATAGCTCTCTAAATCCTCATGCCAACCCCATAAATATGATCAATAGTTGATTCTCCAAGAAATAGTTATTCCAAATCTCCCACGATGACCTCATTATAGACTGGTTCAGTAGAGAAAACTTCGATGAAGTGCCACATGTCACTGTTTCAACCTTCATACCTAAAAATGATACATAGGAAACTATAGTCCGTACTCTTTATGAACGATTTTATGGAATTTCAATATAATTTGGGAGCTTGCAAACACCCTAACTTCCTTGGATCATATCTCATAAAATATAGCGACAAAACATCCAAAATTCCTACCTAAGATTCAACACAATTTCATCTCAAATGGGTTTTAATTCTAGCTTATTAAACGTCGTATAAAAAGTGTTATAATGAAAAATCCACATTGACATGTTTGAAGCAGCGAAACCCTATAATCCAAACCTCTCATACCAATTGTTATTCAACCAACTCACAAAATAGAAGAAAAGATAGAGCAATGACTTCAAAATTAGCCTATTTAAGGGGGAAACCTCCTTTACATTACACAAATGAACAATTCTTGGATGATACAAATGAAAAGACCTCCTTTTTATATATAGGAGTCTAAGGGGTCACAATATAGTCAAATCCAGCATAACAACAATAATGTAAGGGCACAACAATAACAATAGTGTGTTTCTATGGAGCACAATAATAACAATAGTGGGTTTCTATGGAGCACAATAATAACAATATGGGGACAACATGGGCACAATAATAATAATAAGGGGCTACAATGACAATAGTAATAAGGGAATACACTAGTATTATAAGGGCCTAACACAATCTGTGGGTAGAAGCACTCTCATGAGTAATGGTCATCTTAATAGATACACAACAAGGCCCATCTGGTTATATTTTAGCATACTTTTACCTATCTCTCTGCATTTTATGACATGTTTTGAGTTATAATGTGTTCATTAGGTAGGGAAAATAATATTGGCATATCCTATAGCCTAATGTAGTGGAATGTTCGGGGAAAAGAGAATTTAATGTGCAGGGATATGTTGGGAACCAACTTGAGGGAATGTAGGAGGACGGTCCCCTGCATTTACTCACCTGCTACTCAGTCTACTCCCTATGTTTACTCTCCTACAACTCAAGGATCTATTAGAAAGTTTATGCACTCAGTGCTTATGAGGATCTTAGGGATCTAGATCCACCTTTATAGGAAATTTGGAGAGAATTAGACCTCCTTCCTAGGAGATTTTCCCATCAAAATTTGTTGTATGATAAAAGAAGCCCAAGGGCTCAAAACGATTCAAATTTTTGGCAAAGGATAGAGATTGCTAGAATTAGGAGCTTGTACTTGTCATTGCAGATTTATCATGATGTAATTGAGCACTGTTTGATATCAATGAAAAGAATTTATCAATCTTTAGTCTGAGTGTGTTTTAGAGGTCTGAGCTCCTTGGGTAAATTCCCTACCTAATCACTCTGGTCTCTCTCCTTTTTATATTATTATTATGCATTTCCTTTCCTGTACTTAGTTTACAAGTATTTCCTTGTCTTTTAGTAGGATCTATATAGTAAAATTTGCTTTTGTAGGTATGTCAATCATCTCTCTTGTGAAAAGTGGGTTGTATACTTTGTGTTGGCAAGAAAAACATAGTTGTTCTTCTTTTGCAATCGATAATTTGTTTAGTAGTCTTTTAATGCATAAAAAAACATAATGTTTCATGCATCTAGGGATTTTGGCATATGTGACATGAACAATGCAAGGTTATGTTTTGACACTTAGGGTTTTATCCATGCATAACCATCTAGGGATAAGGATTTATTCACATTTTTATTTTATGGCCTCATTCATACATGGGCTTGGGGTATGATCCAACAAGGCTAGGGAATCATAAAATCATCAAGCATATCATCAAACATCTATAGCTTGACATTGTCTAGGGCTAGTAACAATGTTGGACATCATATTGAAAAAAAATCACAACTTTATCCAACAATCTCCCCCCTTTTCAATAATGGCAATACTCTCCCCCTTTTAGCATTCTCTCTCCATTCAAAAATAATGGAAAATGGAGTGTTTTTCCTGAAAATATTTTCCCATCAATTGATACCCCTATCATCATGCTTCTCCTTGTCATATTATCTCACAGTGTCATAATTCTACTTTACTTGTCATAGTTTCCCCTTTATTCATCAAGGGAAATTTCCCATGATAATTATGTTTCTCCCCCTATGATCATTTTGGTTGTGAGAGACAATGTTTTAAGAAACAATACTTTCACCTATGCTCCACTCGAAAATACACATGATCTTATTCATAATAGGAATAATCTTGGTGGAACATATTTTGTGCCCATGATGCCCAAATTTTATCAAAAACAAGGATTGATGCCCTAACATTTAAGGCACATTCAACATGTTGTTTTTCTTGTCCAACGGGCTTCCTTATCCAAACCCATGTGACTCCTTTTGCATTCATTATGAATGACTCTCTAGCTTGTCTAGGAACCAGTTTGAGGTTACACTCTTAAGTTATATGTCCAAGATTATGGCATTTGAACATTCATTTTTGTACACTAATAAGGGATCATAAATTCTATTGATGAACATCTTCGAGTATCTTCCTGCAATTTTACTTGTAGGCAACTAATTGGATTCCTCATAAATTTCTTTTTTTTATGCCATGTAATCCTTTATCATGTGTCAAAATTTTGTACAATAGTAACAATAACCCAAAAATATAGTATGATACCTAAAGAATGAGGATTTCCTTGATGTGATTTTTAGGTTGTTTTTCCTTAACGTTCTTTGAGGATATTTATTTCTACCTTCAAGATCAACATATCTTCTTGGAGAGTAGGTCCTTCCAATGTTATTTTGACTCCTCTCCTTTCTTTTTCTAGATTTGAGGGTACTAGCACAATTTTCAAGCTTCTTCATATACTTCATCTTTCATGCTTTAGGGCTTGCATCACTTTTTCTAGAAGAATCCCTCGCATATCCAAGAACATGTTTTTCAACTGGAGATCTTTGATGACGTATGATGCCATCCAAGGCTTGAAAACTCTTCAAGTTCTTGTTAAGGTTATCAACTTCTTCCTTATAAAAGAAATCTCTTCTTCCATATTTTCATAGTCTTCATATTTCTCGGCCAATTGACTTTCCAATTCTTCTTTCATCCTTATTGCTTCACATGCTTTTACTTTAAGAGAGATAAAATATCCTTCAAATATGTTTGAATCCTCATCTTTTTCTTTTAAATGGCATGCCATGGTTTTGTTTTCTTTCTCTTCGACCTTAACTTATCCTTTTAGGATGACCAATTCTTCCTTTAAATTCTTCTCTTTAGCTCTTTTTATCTATTTATTTGATT